>CM077082.1:163324641-163563947 GCA_039513925.1 Platanthera zijinensis | reverse complement strand
AACAACAACCTTCCAAGCCCTCGCACACGACCAACTTCACCATATCCACAACCACCGACAACTGCACCAAAACCCCCCCACTCACTTTCGAGTCATATCGGGTCATCGTGAAAGTTAAAAACCTATTTTTACAAGTTACTCTTTAATATGTATTCTTACGGTTTAGGTAAACCAGGACTGCCTAGGGTATTCTCTGTGAAGAACTCTCGAGGGCACTAAGAACTACGATTGGCTGAATCCCAAAGCTCCCTTACATAAGGCACTTATTATTGTTTGTATCTACCCACAGGTCCCAAACCCTTATTCATTATACTTGAACAAACCCTAACTGTACCTTAGGCTTTCCAAGGGAAAGATGGTTCATCGTCGATCCCGAGCACCACCTTTCATCCTAGCCACCCAGGCTCTCACAACCTTGACTCCTACTAGTGACCTCACTCATTCTTAACCAGGCCAGGTACACCAACTTCCCTTTTTCCATAACAGTTTTACATGTTACCCTAAAAGTTTATAATTTCTACTATGTGCAGACCCATTATCCTACATGATGTGTATGAATGGTGACCCCTCTAAATATTCATCCAAATGATCTAAGATTTTTACTAGGGTCAATCATGTTATATAAGATTAAATCCAGACTATATATTTTTCCTAACTTATTTACATTTATTTAATTTTCTGCAAAATCAACCAACAATTTTTTTTGAAGACCAAGTACAATTTTCTAACATGATATGTCTTAATAAAATTATTATAGGTTAATGTCATCAAAATAACAGTAAAATACCAAAATTCCAATTTTTCCAAGAAGAATTTGACCATCTTTAAATTATTGAATAAACAACTATAATATAGGGATTATACCAAAAATAAAAGAAAGGACAAGTAATATAAAATTATTCATCCACAAATTAAACAAGATGAAAATTACCCATAAGGAAACACAGACTTAAGCAAAAGACTAAGATAATTGAGGATTATTCCAAGCTTCTTATCGTTCACATAGTAATTTTATTAATAATTCATCTCACATATGGCACTTTGTGAAACCACTTATATAGAAAGTTCTTCAAATTTGCTTTCAAATAACCTATGTAAATAATGCTCCAAGATTCACAGATTAAGTTTTCAAATTTTCCGATGTTTCCCCTTAAATAGTAATTAATTTCACTAGAGTTATCAACATTGTGTCGTGTACGATTCTGATAATATTCCATTACCATATCCAAATTAATTTCTTGCAATTAGAGCAAACATTGGAGTTGTGAATAAAGTACCAAAAATAACAATCCAAAATTCATAATAAAATTATCAAGAATAATAACATCATAATAGGCTCACTACACAAGTTTCATGAACATCCAAGAATATATAAACATGAAATTCTAATTTAAAATAAAGTACCCTAATTAATCCTTAATTAGCCCAGGGGTGATAAATGTTCCTAAAAATTCCAATAAAATTTTCTAGGCCTTATTACCTCCCCATGAAGTAGTCCACTAATTTTCAAATTAATCAAGGACATATGACCCCCATGTCCTTCTCAGTACTCAAAGGGCAACCCTAGGGTTTGTACTAGTGGTTGTGGGCATATCCACCCAAAACCACCCAAAACCACTTGTGTGGGGGTTATTAGTGCTAAAAGTTAGTGGCCTAAGTTTCACCTCATTTGGATGAGGAATGGTCACCACTCCACCTAGTGCACTTTTGACCAAATTTACCCTTAAGGGACCAAACTTTGGTCACATCAATACCTACTCAAATCAACCCAAATAGGTTGATAAATTTACCAGGGACATATATTGACCTTAAGGACCATCCATTAAACTTTTGGTTGATTTTAAGGTCTATAGACCCCTTAATTAATTCAAATCTATTTATTAAATTTTTACAAAAACTATAGGAAAATGTCCTCCATAAATTCCATTTTTATATATGTTATAAGTATAGGTAAGAGTGGCTCCCATCCCAAATTTCAAGTCATTTGGACAAGTGGTTTGGTGGGGGCACTCAAATTTAGTCTCTGACGAGCCCTATGTATAGTCTGCACCATTTTGAGTGTTGTGGTAAGACCACTGACCAAAATGGGTTGAAATTAATTTTAAAATAAAGTAGACTTGAAGGGATACAATTTTGATGTTTATAAATTCTCCAGCAGGTGACTCTATGTATTTTTAATAATATAAAACTAACCGCTACATTGAGTTTGACCGAAATTTAATAAAATGAAATGATATAATCTAAAACTATAGCAGATGGCGGCACGAATCTGGCGCAATCCAGCGGCTGTCCGTCTCATCCCTAGCACGCCAACGGTATAGATCAACCCATCCCGAGCAACTTCTAGGCCAATTTCTCTCGCCACCCCAGCCACCTCCCTGGCCGGCCACCGCCACGACAACCTCTGTTGAGGTGGGGGCTATCAATTGGCGGCGACATAGCCGCCGGAGGGGCCATTTCTGACGAACCCGCAACCTCTATATTCTCATGAAATTTCTTCCAACTCTCTCACTGGATCGGGTTCATTGAGCCCGATATCACCCCTTGTTGATCTAAGAGGCTAGTACAGAGGGAGAGGGGGGAGAAGTCGACCTTTTGGGAAGCGTGAAGCCTTGCCGATTGACATGACATGATTTCCAGTGGTGGTGTTTTTGGTGCTCTACAACTGCACTATATGAAGGCTCAGCTGCTTCAGGGAAAGTGTGGAAAAGGATATTGGGGGCTAGGGATGCTTTTAAGATTACTGAATGGGGAAGAGGGAGGTGGGTAGCATCAAGACCATTAATGGCCATGAAGGTGACTTTTCGGCCATGGCTTGGGGGGTGAACGCTCAACTTGGCCGAGAAAAGGGCTGGAAACTTCTCCTCTCCCCCAGGGAGTTGAATCCTGCATTGAAGATTAATAGAGAAGCCCTGGCCTCCCTTAGCCATGAATGACCTCTCTTTCTCTCTCCTACATTAAATAGGGTATGGAGCTTTCTCTCTCTCCTAGTCACCCTCTCCTGAATTTAAATGGAATTTTTAGTAAATTCCTGACTTCTAGCTAATGGGCCACACTAGTTTGGCTTAGCCTGTGAGTTAAGGCCTTGGTGACCCATTGGCCTCCCTTAAGCTCTAGATGGGGTTGGGCATGGTTAGCTTGGCACCTTGGAGGCCACTTGACCCTTAAATAGGGCACTTTGACCTTTTTAGAGCTAGGTTGACTTTGGTCAACTTAGCCTCTTTGATTGACCCCAATGGGTCCTTGGTGACCCATTGGACCCCTTAGGGAGGTCAAGGTGGTCCCTTTGGCTAAGGGGGAGGTCAATTGATCATGTGTGAGCTTAGTTTGACCTAATTAGGGTTTGGGTTGACTTAGTCAACTTGGCCCTTTTGATTGACCCCAATGGGTCCTTAGTGACCCAAGGGTCCTCCCCAAGGGTTATGGGTGCCATGGTTCGGTCATGGGGTTAAGGTTAAACCCTATATTCAAACCCTAGGCCTGGTGATTAGGTTGAGCTATTTACAAATAAAGGTGATATCCACCTCCATGCCTTAGCTCACTTGGGGTCTAGTTGTTTGAGGGATGTTACAATATCACTCAGAACAGGCCAAATAAGCCAGCTGGAAGACTTACCTTCAGTCAGATCCTTGCTGAAAGGAATCTGAGGATGGATGTTCTCCACTTCCTTCTATTCAGTCAGCAGTTAACCAAACTGCAAGACCTACCCAAAAAAGAAGATATAACATTCATGAATGTTAGTGTTGTGGTAAAGTGGGCCACTTTGCTATAAATGTCTAGCATAATTCTAGTGTGCCAAGAGCAGTTATTAGTACAACCAGTCAGAAAAGCTACTGGTAGACAAGTCCATTTTCATACTAATATGCACTTAGGACCCAATAGATATTGGGTCCTAAGGTAAAATGAATTATGTGATACAGGTTAGTCCAAGTGCACATACCCCTATATGGTACTTGGACAGTGGTTGTTCCAGGCACATGACTAGGACAAAGAGCAACTTAAAGGAGTACACTCCAGTGAAAAATGGACCTAGGTTATATTTGGTGGTTTTAGATAGAGGGGTGATAAGAGGTGATGAGTACAATAATATAGGTCTTTTTTTGCTATCATATTTTTAATCGTGTCCACTATTATCCATCTCCATTCATTAAAATTGCACAAAAATAGTTAAGAACTTGAACTACATGAATAGAAGAGCGCAATATAAATTTTCCTTCATTTTCCTTATTAAGTTATTTATTTATTTATTCATTAATATTCTTAATGCAGGTATTGCAAGTCTTTGAAACTAAAATTCTTTGAGCAAGCAAAGGTGTTCACGGGTCCAAGACGATTGATGGCAAAGGCCTTGGATTGGGCACCAAGCGGGTAGTGACACGCCTGTGTCATTACCCGTGTCCTTGTCCGGAACGATCAGACTTTGCGCCATGATGAACACATGACCGTTCTACAAGCCGTGAAGGACACACGGCCATGTTCCTGGCCATGTCAAATGACATGGCCCACGACCAGGCGCGCCTTTTCATTTCAAAATCCGCCCAAACGCATCATTTACAACTCTACAACGGCCTGTGACACGGTCGTGTTGGAACCCATCTCTGACATCTATTTGCATGAAGAATATATAAACCTGCAAAAAGAATTAGAAGAGGACTTTTGGGATTGAAGGATTTGGAGAACTTCTGGAGGACAAAAGTGGAGCACTCAAGTGAAGGAGAAATCGAAGGAGATAATCTGTATGGTTTTAATCTTCATGTATCTCTTTTAATCTTCCCCTTCTCTAGTGGTGGATCTAACTTTAATTTTACATTTCGCATGAGACTTGTTCTTTGAAACGATTCAGTAATCATGTATGTTGGTTTTTATATCAGATTTGTTGTATTTTATCTGTATGCGTGGTTTCAAACAAAGAGATTAATCCTAGATTTGAAGTTATTATTTATTTTATGATGAATTCAAACTTCTAGATTGAGAAATTGGAAGGTTGTGATGATGGCTTGTGACTTCATTCTCTGGTGTTCTCTCTCTTTGTATATCAAATTCATGATCGAGAGATATGTTGTTTGGATAATGGCAATACGGATAATGAGATACGTGGTATCTTAGAGATAGGATTTCATGAATTTTTTTATTAGACAGGGGTACTTTATATTAGTGCAAACTTGAGTGTTGTGAATTATTCGAGAGAAAATTTACTCAACTTAGGTTTAGGTATTGGATTGCTCGAGAGAGAATTCGATAGAGATTGAACCCTTACAATAAAATGAACTTGATTATATTGTAAATACATGGTTACATAGAATTGAATTAATAAGTGAATACTCTCATGTGATTACTCTTAGACTATCTGCTTTTCACCATCCTTAATCCTCCAATGTCACTTTATCCAATTGGTCCTAGTAATGTTAGTTTAGAGTAAAACCAATTTTAAATATAGGTATGATAATAGAGTGAGAGTGAGTATGAGTACTTGATGAGGTCCTGAGGAATACAACACGAGATGTAGATTTCTCCTATAGTATGATTGATAGGTGCACTTTCCTGAGATTAAAATATTTTTAGCTTATACTTATCTACATAGTTCATACGAGAGTGTAGAAAGAATCCGCATCAAGTAATTTTATAACATCAAGGGGCTATGGTTAGAATACCAATGGCATAGTCACCATCATAAAAGTGGCTTATGTACCTCATAAGCATAAGACAACTCTTTGATCTTGGAAATGTTATTGTCTTCCACAAGGATGAGTGCCCGATTAAGGTCATGTGACCAAGTGGTCATCTTAATAGGCACTGGGAGTGGAAATATTTATTGCTTAAATTTCCTTTGTCTAGATACATACTCTACTATTTTTCTAGTGGCAAATTAGAAAATTTCTTATTGTGTGCAATGGCACAAGAGACTAGCTCATTTGAATTACAAGACTATTTGCGAGCTCTTTAGTGGAGAGCTAGTTAGGAATGGTACTAATGTGAAATGCACCAAGGAAAGAATTTGCTCTACATGCCAAAAAGGAAAAGCAGACCAAAGCCTCCTTCAAGGGCATTTGGACCAAAGACTCTGTGAGGTGCTTATACCTCTTGCATATGGACTTGTTTGATCCTATGCCGGTTCATAGTCTTGGTTGGAATGTCTACACCTTGTGATGGTTGATGACTATTATAAGTGTAACACCCTTATCCGTCGCATAGCATATAACAGAAGGTCCGGCCGGGGACCGACGCCATATACCACGGACAGACCGTGGGTTACACAATGAAACCATTCAACCAATACACACTTCTACACAGAGCATCTAGCGGAAGCAATTTATTAAGTTGCACAAGTAAGAACCTAGCCACAGGCACAAATGTCCACTAACAAAACCCAGTAGGAATGAACTACATAATACACAAAAGTACTGGCCTTACAAGAGTTCACCAATGAATAAATAGTGTCTTACAAACTTCGTCTCGCAGGCCGGCCACACATGATTTAAACAAAGTAAATAAACAAGGCCTTCGAGGGCCGGCTCAGCAACTTGGGCTTTGGCCCGCTATTTGCCACTCAGCTCCGTAGCACCTGCAAGCACAATTCACCGCAACGGTGGCAAACAAGAATAACTGTCAGCTAAAGCTGACCAAATTATAACGATTCCGCCCCCGATATCGGGGCAGCAAAGCTCCTTCCCAGCACTTGTTAGCAAAACAAGCAATATAGTGAATAAACACAACATCACACGGTTGCACGCACACACGGCCATACACCCCGTGCTATCAGGGCACTTACTGGTGAACCCGGTCCACCCACCGCCCCGAGACGGCAAACTCGTGAGCAATAAAGTCTAAATGGCTTAAGCCGAAGACCCTCCCTTTATGCCATCGGCAGACCACTAAACCGAATCACATAGAGCAGGTACGGTTTCACTCAACTCACTGCTCACACCTGCCACGACACTAAAAATCATCGGCGCGAGCTAAATTTCCCCCCTAACCCGTAAATAGATCAACCAACGTACATAACCCGGTATGTACAATGATGGCCTCCCGGGCCACCAACAATGGCAGAATCACGCTTCTGCCCCAAATTTCTAGGTGCGCCTTGGGGTTAATCCCCAAGGATCCCTGCTGCAATCTACCACATAGAAACCCGAAAACAACCAAAGGCACGGAGTCTTCTCCGGCTAACAATGCATAGCAAATCATCACCGATCTAGACCAACACGTCCGGGTAGGCGTCACACACCATGCCTATGCTCGTACCACGATTCCAGTCTTTAAACAAGAGGGACTTTACATATCTACCCCAAGGAATACCGTAAACTTGCCGCACTCTCGTGGGAGAGGTTTTCCCATGCAAAAGAATAAGAGCTTCACATGCTCAAGATGAGAATCGTTACCCTAGAGTTTCTCTCGGTGCCATGACGATCCATTCGGATGGAAATCACCGTATCGGCCTTGCCTTCGCGGATCTAGACTCGGATCGAGAATCGGAGCTTCGAAGCTCCACACCGACGGCCGAAGTTGACCTCCTTCTTCTTCCTAGCTCTCCCCTCTTTCTTAACTTTTAGAAAGAGAAGATGAAGATGAAATGAGGGTTTTTAAGCCCTATTCTCGGGTATATCCCAACAAGAATAGCCCTCAACCGTTGGATCCCAAAATAAGGAAACGGATGACCATGATTCGCACTTAAAATGAACTTCCTGGGCCGAACACGGCTTGCGATATGCCCGTGTCCATGGCCGCGTGCCTCGATTGACACCTAAACCGTCGTGTCCAGAAAAGAACACGGGCACTCGACATGCCCGTGTCACCCAGTACACGCCCGTGTAGTTGGGCATGTTCCTCCAACGACACAGGTCCAAAACGTCCAGAGCACGACACGGCCATATGACACGCCTGTGTCACATGTCGTGAGCTAGACACGCCCTGGGAAATGCCCGTGTCCCAGGGCGTATAGCTGTCTTAGCACAACTCTCCAAACGACCTGAGCAGGACACGGGTATTCGACACGCCCGTGTCGAATTTGACACTCCCGTATCGGACCCGAACAACCCTGGGCACAGGTCCTGTTTCCTCACTCAACGATCGTTGAGTGAAAGGCTTTGAGTGCCTGACACGCCCTGGGACACGCCTGTGTCCCAGGCCGTGTACACCGCCCCCCCCTGATGACCGTTGACTGTAATTTTGTCAACCATGCGACCATACTGAACCTGAGCACGACATACCCCTGGATATGCCCATTCCCAAGACGTGTCACCTCTACCATATCCCAGACATGGCTCAAAATGCCACCCATCACTCTTTTGAGTTTTGGGGCGTTACAACCTCTCTCCCTCTTAAATGAATTTCGTCCACGAAATTACCAAAGGAAAAGAAACACAAAACCAAAAGCGGTACCTGAGTGAAATAACTCTGGGTACTCCTCAAGCATAGTTTGCTCCCATTCCCAAGAGAGCTCCTCACGACCGCAATTGTCCCAACAGACCTTGACCATTCTGATGTCCTTATTACGAATTCGCTTGACTTCAAGTCCTCAATACAAACGGGATTGACCCTAGTTGTCAACCCTTCATCCACCGGTACTTGATCAACTGCGATCACCTGCGAAGGCTCTAGCACCCGCCTTCAGCAACACTGAAATGTGGAATACGTCGTGTAGATCACTTAACTCCACCGATAGCTTCAGACGGTAAGCCACTTCACTGATCGCTCCAGGACCTCAAATGGTCCCAGGTACCTCAGGCTCAGCTTCTTCAAGCATCGTACCCGTGAAACACCCTTGAACGACTTTATCTTCAGATACACCCAATCACCAACCGCGAACTCCATGTTCTGGTTCTTGGCATTTTAGTATTTAGCTTATATATCCTGAGTGATCAGCAAACGCTCCTGAATGGTTCACACCAATGATGTAGCATTTTACACCTCTTGAGGCGATCATATGAAACAACAGCAGTAAGGGGGTGTAGAGTACACATCTGCACCCCTTTACGAAGAGCTACAGGAAGATCCAGGTCGGAGGGTCCCTTGGCATTCAGAGTATCCGTGGCAGAGAGAGCTAGCCCGGAGTAGAGAGCGATGACGGAGGAGAGGAGGGAGACGATGGTGGAGAAGAGGGAAAAAAGAGTTGGAGGGAGAGGAGTGGATGGAGACGGAGTATGGGTTGAGATCGTAGTAGGATATGAGGAACAAAGAGAACAGCAGGATATAAGAAGCTAGGGAGAGGAGAGGATTCAGTCGAGAAGTAGGAGGAATTCTCGAAGAATGTGACATCAGCAGAGATGAACTGCTTACAAAGAACGGGGTCAAATCAACAATAGCCCTTTCTAAGTTGGGAGTACCCCAGAAAGACACATTTGGTGGAGCGAGGGGAGAGCTTATCTCGGGTGGTAGATGGGGCATGCACAAAGGCAGTGCACCCAAAGATTCAAAGAGGGAAAGGGAAGATCTCCTTCCCCGGATACAGAATGGAGAATGGGGTTTTCTCGTGGAGAACCATGGAGGGAATGCAATTGATGAGGTAGCAGGCAAGGAGAATAGCATAGCCCCAATAGGAGTGAGGAACATGAATCAGGTTCATCAAGGTTCGAGCGACATCGAGGAGATGATGGTTTTTTGCATTCCGCCACCCCAAACTGAGTTTTAATTAATTGATAAAAAGAGATCCATACATCAAAAAGTTCAGATCGATCTCGTAAGAGATACACCCAAGTACATCTAGAAAAATCATCTATAAAAGTTACAAAATAAGAACTATCCCGACCAATTGTGAGGGTAGGAGCATGGCACAAGACATTGGAGTGGACTAGATCAAACGACTGGTAGAGCCCAGACCTTGCTTCAGCGGGAAGGAGGAACGGTGATGCTTGCCAAGCTGACAAGCGTCGCAGTTGAGAGAGTATTGGAAGGAGGGAGGTGGGGCAAAAGCTGATGTAGAAGTCGTGGAGGAGGATGACTTAGGCGGAGATGCCACTGGAGAAGATCCGTAGAAGAAGAGGAGAAGGCGGACAAGACGGAAATGTTGTGGAGGAAGTAGAGGCCGCCACTCTCATTCCCAGTAGCAATCATCCGTTGGGAGCTCGGATCCTGAAAAGAACAAGAAATTGGAGTAAACGTCATAGAGCACTGAAGCTGTTTGCATAAAGAGGTAACCGATAATTAATTGCACGGAAATTTGGACACATAGAGAGTGTCCTCTAGGCGAAGATACAGAGTAACATGAACCACTCCCGACCCATGAACTGGGGAGGGAGAACCATCTATAACGAGGACAGGAGGCAACCGATCAAGTTGTTCGAGTAGAGAGAAGAAGTGAGGATTACCCATCATGTGATTAGTCGCACCAGAGTCGATAAGCCATTTACCTTGTGTCACCACATGGGCACTACCTGATGAAGTGACAACGGAGGCAGTCGGCTTAGAAGAGGAGGCAGAATAGTCACCCGAGGGGCGATGATGGGGATGCTTCGTCCAGTAGTGTTCTATAGTATGGTCGGTGCAGCCACAGTGAGAGCAGAGGTAGCGGGAAGGAGCATGTTCGCCAGACTGATGGTTGCAGCTACCAGAGCCACTCCACTGAGTTTGGTGAGCATAGTTGTCCGGTGGAGAAGGAGCAGGCAGAAGCGGGTGCTGAAGAAGGAGGTGACAGCAGCGATGCAGGCTGCGGTGGCATCTAAGGTAGGAGATTTTTGCCCCACCAAGGATTTGAGATCATATCATAAGTATAAGGAAGCTGGAGAAGATAACACACAATGAGAAGCTCCTAGAAATGCTTGTGTTGTTGAGTCAAATCTGCAGAAAAGGGGCGATTCTAAAGAATCTTAGCCCCAAGAGCCTGAACCTATTGGTAGGCAGTACAAGAGATAATGTAGGATGGGCAAAGAGGTCTGCATACAACGTATAAGAGGCGAGACGTCTGAGCCCCCTTGGAGTACAGAGCGGCAAGATGAAGTCAAGCGGCCTTGACCGTCTCATCTTGACGGATGACGGGGAAGCATTCATCGTGAGGCTGTTAGCGATCCAAGTACATGATGCGCGTAAAATACGGCAAGCGTACCGGTCGCTCAAGTAATAAAGTTGGGAATGAATCCCCAGATGTCGGTCTCTTGAGGAATGCAATTGGCGTCGAACGATTTAGACTTTGAAACTATCGTTATAAGAGTTAAATGAAATAAACAGAAAAAGAAAGGGGCTTTGGTTGGTGGTCTTACGACCGATTACACTAACGAGAGCTTTGCGGGTCCGCAATCACCGCTTCGCAAGGCGAGATGGATGTAGCGGCCGCGATGCCGTACTTCGGTGGGCGAGTGGGCGGTAAGCTAGTGGGTGAAGTGTGTGATGTGAAGTGAAATGAAGTGAAGCAAATGCGTGGAGTGAACGAAAGAGAGCGAAGCGCATTAACAACGAATCTCACAAGCAAGATGAAAGCATAAACATTTCATTGCAAAAGAGTTTTAATCCGTTCATACTTGCATACATAAACCATACAACAAGAAAGGTTGGAGAAAGCTAAACCACAAGAGTGAAGATCCTTCGCGGTGTTGGCCGGAGGTGCGGGTTGTCAAACCGCTTCCAAGCGCAGTCCGTGGAGGGCTTCCGGTACCGCCGAACTGTCACTTCGTGGCCTGTAAGTCCGTTCTTGAGCAAGCTTCGTCGTCTTCCTCGGTGGAGAACTTGGAGAAGAGCTTTAATGGCCGGAGGATCGCCGAGGATGAGGGATGCTTCGGAATCACGGAGAAAGTCCTCCCGTTGGTAGGAATGGAGGTGGAGGTGAATGGGACTGCTGGAGGGCGAAAACGGCGGAATGGCGAAGGTCCCGTAACGATTGTCTCGCCCTAATTCGCGGAACAGCGTATTTATAGCTTGCAGAATAAATAGCGCGCACGACCACTGGCGCACGACCAGTGGTCGTGCGCGACCAAGGTCAGCGCCCGTGCGTGAGCAACCTGCAGACCTGCATCAGAAAATTAGTAGTCGCGCACGATCAGCCAGCGCACGATCAGTGATCGTGCGAGGCAAGGCTGATGATCGTGCGGAAATAACCAGACAGACTTTTGCAAAATGGATATGACTGCGCACGATCGTCGGCGCACGAGCAGTGGTCGTGCGCGGTATGGCAAGTGATCGTGCGGAAGGTTCAAGACAGAGTTTCACAAATGAGACCGGGCTGCGCACGATCAGTGATCGTGCGCCAGGAGGTCGATGGTCGTGCGTGGGTAAAAACGCACGACCACTGACTCCTTTGCCAAAAATAGTGAAACGCCTATCCCGAATGCCCTCACGATCCCCAAACCTGCAGGAAAACTGCACGGGGGCATCGATCGCGGCAGCCACAGCGAACAGTGATAAACACAGCAAGAAAGTAAATGCACACAAGCACGGAAATGGGCCGAAAAGGTGCACAGGGCGTGGAAAACCGTAGCGAACCAAAAGGAGTGCAAATGGCGCTAAACGGTGTGCAAAGACATGGAAATAGGCCTAGATGAGTCCAAAATATAGTATAAAATAGGGACTCATCACACCCCCAAACTTAACCATTTGCACGTCCCGGGCAAATAATCACGTTGTGGGCTCTAAAACGGCTAGCTAACGTAGTAATTACAACTACAGTAGGACGAGAAATCGAGAAGCTCACATGCGTAAAAAAATATAATAGAAGGAGTTTCTAATCATGCAATGCAATTTATAATTTTCGAAAAACGTAAATAGATACTGTCACTACTCAAAGAATGAATTCCGGAGAATCGCACGGTCATGGGAAGGCAGAAAGTAGGCAAGTCGGATGGCGAGGTATTGCCAAAGACCGGGGCTCATGATCACCTCCAAAGGAATCCACCAATGTCGGGGGCCATATGCTTGCCCGTTCGCACTTTCTCCACGATGCGGGTTTGACTCGAGCGTAAATCCGTAGGACTTGAGGTGAAGAGTGGGGCTTGGTGTAGATGCAGGTATGGATGGACAAGATAAAGACGAAGGCTACGCCCAACCCAACGGAGCTCGCACACATCAGAATTCTCGCTAACAACATGAATGCGAGTGCACCCACACCCCCAAACTTAGCTTTTACAACATGAGTGGGTGCACCGCCTACCATAAAACAAATTTCTCAATTTCAGATTTTTTTTCATTTATACTTTTTCTTTTCTCTTTTCTTTTCTTGGTCACATTTTTCTTTTCTCTTTTCTTTTCTCAATAATTCAGCATTTATAAACTTTGCGGCATATCCACACGTTCACAAAATCCGCCCATCACAACAACCCAACGAGAAATTAACGAAACAAGAGCTCAATGCAGGTGTGCGACTAGGAGTGGCTTGAGGCTTTGGTGACTTGCGTGTGGAGCTGATCAAAAGGGAAGGTAGGCTCAACGGGGCTAGCGAGGGCTATGTTAGGACGGGTGCAAGGATCAACCGGGCCAAAATGATGGCCTACGTCACGCTCACGCTCGACTAACCGGGCACCAAATGCTTCGAAAGTCGCTTGGGGCAAGTTCTTAGCCACCGAGAAAAGTGATCCGTCCTCCCGACTCGAGCAAAACAAAGCCAGCGACGCTTACACACATGCCTACACTACCGCGAGATCACTCCGGATTCAGAAGTTGAGTAGGACAGACAGTAGTTACGATATAGAAAAAATATAAAATGCAAGCATGAGAAGAAACTAGCTCTATACAATTCCTACACAACGTGAGCACTCGATTAGGAGCACTGCACGAGTTTCGAACTACTGTACGACAAAATCCTACGTCAGCACCACAATCTTAAAACTTACACAACATAAGTACTCAACCCGAGCCGCGCGCGTGGTAAGAGTGCGCGCTCATGTGGGTGCAAATGTGTGCGCACAGCAGGAGTCTACAAACATGAAGCATAAATAAATCTACCGGTGTGCGAATGAAATGTGCTCGTGAGTGCATAGGCGGCTCTTCCCCCCAAACTTGAATGAAAACAAGATCGACATGCAAAATAGCACTAGAATAAAGTCTACAGGGAAGAGTGTACCTATGCTCCGCAGAGGGAGCATACCGGAAGATGGCGTTATGAGTTGGTGGAGTTGCTGCGCCGCACCAAAGAGAAGCTGAACCTGCGATTTGGGCCAAAGACAAGAAAATACAAAAATAGAAAATTGGAAAAAGAAAGGGGACCGAATGGTCCGAGCATGGGTTGTCTCCCGGATAGCCCTTTTGTTTACCGTCCTTAAGGTGGACCAAATACCTGTTTTAGCAGTTTATAAATAATGTTCGTGCAGAAAAAGAAAATAAAAGTGCAAGAATATGAAACACAGAATAATGTCTAAGCAGAGCGACGAAAAAGCAATCAACTCGGCGCCGATTTGGGGCTAGTCTCTCCGGTGGAGTGCGAGGGGGAGCAGAACTTTCATGGAATCATGAGGGAGGGATTTCCCCTTGCTCAGCTTATACGCTTCCTCGCGCCGGAAGGTGGAATAACGCTTATCGCGTAGGCGCTTAGCCTCCTTCATCTTCTCCACCGTGGGAGACTTCCACGCAGATTTTTCCACAGTTTTCGCAGATTTTGAAATCAATGGCGTCATGTCCGGCACCGCGACGGCGACCGGATCGGCCCAAGCAACAGTACGCCTACCACAGTCATTAGAATTATTACAAACTGAATGTTCAGGGATTTCTCCCGAATAAAACTACTAATGTCATTGTCTTCAGTCGCTTTTGGGGGACATGGAACAATCGCCGTGTCTTCCACTGACTCGATCTCCTTCACGGTCACTACCACTTGCTCTACATCGGTCTTCTCGGGAGTGCTTCCTTGATCATTTCGTCCAAACGGGCGGCGTTCAAAACTTGAAGTCCCAAATTTTCCTTGGATCCTGCATTTCTTAGCAAAACAATTTCTTGAATGTTTGGAGGGGTGTGCGGAAGTATCATCGATGGCGGACGCATCGGTCGGCCAGATGACACATCCTTTGGAAAAATCCAAGGATGCGCCACTGGCCGTCAGGAATGGGACCCCAAGTATTGGAATGGAGTCGTTTTCTTTAGGTCCCATAACCTGAAAATCAGTAGTAAAATGTTTTCCATTCACCTCGATCTCAACTTTCCTCACACCGCCTTCAGTAGCAACTACATCTCCATTAGCTAAAATGAGTGACTTCCGTCATCGGTGTTAATTTGTAATTGCATCTTCTCAACATCCTGCAGAGTGAGGATGTTGCTCGATGCTCCGGAATCACAAAGTGCGGTCGTTTTCACATCATTGATCGTACAATTAATCACAAGTTCGTTGTTGTTCCCTAGCCTTTCCTCTCCCAAGCTTTTCCCTTGTTCATGGGATTTCTTTCTGTGTTGCTTGGGAGGGTACCAAGCGTGCGCTCGGAGACCATTTGAGCCAATTGGCCCAACTGCGCCTCAAGCTTACGCATAGAAGCGGCTTGGTTAGTCATATTAGTATGGGACACTTCAACAAATTTCTCAAACATTTCAGCCAAAGAGTTGGTATTCACAGCGGGAGGGCCTTGAGTGTAATTCGGGTGCGGCGGCCGCGGTTGGCTTCCGGAGGCGGCGGCATCATTTTGATGCTGCCCCGGTTGCCATCGTTGGCCTGGCGCGTTTTGGTTCCACGAAAAGTTCGGGTGATTTCTCGCACCCGGATTATACATATTTCCATACGGCGCACCCCTGTTTTGATTAGCAATAAAATTAACTGTTTCATTAGATAAGGCGGGATCATATGTTACCTCCGGTCCAGGGCACTCGAAGCTGTGATGATCAGATCCTCCGCATCCTTGACATGAGATGGCCAACCTGGAGCAGCAGCAGCGGTCCTTGATGCTTCCATAGCAAAGATTCCACTTGTCCCACGGGGGGTATTCCTTCCCGCGGTCCAAAAGGCGCTATGCGTGGCGGTGTCCTGCAGAACTCTCAAAGCCTCCTCAGGAGCAAGATTCATAATTGTTCCACCAGAGGCGGCATCAATCATGGCGCGGTGCTGAGGCTCGATGGAGAAGTAGAAGCTCTCCACAAGATTCCACGTTTGGAAACCGTGATTTGGGCACTTCCGCAGCAATTCATTAAAGCGCTCCCACACCTCCGCTAAGCTTTCTTGGTCGTTTTGCCTGAAATTGGCGATGGCACGTCGCATGCTCACAATGCGGTCGACTGGATGGAATTTGGCTAAGAACTTCGTGGTGAGAGCTTCCCATGTTGTGGCGGTTCCAGGAGGAAGGGAATGAAGCCATGACTTGGCTTTGTCACGTAGCGAGAAGGGAAACAGACGAAGCTTGACCGTGTCGTCAGGAATCCCAGCATAACGGAAGGTGGCACAGATTTCTGAGAAATCTGCCAAGTGAAGATGGGCATCCTCAGTGGCCATGCCGGAGAACTGCGCATTGTTCCGGATGATGTTTAGAATTGCCGGCTTGATCTCGAACTGCTGGTTCGTGATCGCCGGTCCGAACCCAGGATATATGCTCCCCACAGTGGGAGTGGTGTAGTCTCTCATGGTTCGGACATGCGGCGGGTTTACCTCGTTCTCATCCCCGTTACGGTTATCAGGGGGGTTCCCTCCAACACGGATTCCGTTGTCATGGTTCAACTGGTCGCCCATTGTGACTGGATCAATTGCAGCGGCACGCCTTTGCGCGCGAAGAGTTCGCTCGATCTCAGGATCGTAAGCAACGAGATCTCTCGCGCACGTCCCTGCATCCACTGAAACAACAAGACAAAAAAAAAAAAATCAAAGAGCACTAACTCTTATAACAATACTTCCAGAATCATAATCGTTCAACAGTTGCACTCCCCGGCAACGGCGCCAAAAACTTGATGCGCGTAAAATACGGCAAGCGTACCGGTCGCTCAAGTAATAAAGTTGGGAATGAATCCCCAGATGTCGGTCTCTTGAGGAATGCAATTGGCGTCGAACGATTTAGACTTTGAAACTATCGTTATAAGAGTTAAATGAAATAAACAGAAAAAGAAAGGGGCTTTGGTTGGTGGTCTTACGACCGATTACACTAACGAGAGCTTTGCGGGTCGCAATCACCGCTTCGCAAGGCGAGATGGATGTAGCGGCCGCGATGCCGTACTTCGGTGGGCGAGTGGGCGGTAAGCTAGTGGGTGAAGTGTGTGATGTGAAGTGAAATGAAGTGAAGCAAATGCGTGGAGTGAACGAAAGAGAGCGAAGCGCATTAACAACGAATCTCACAAGCAAGATGAAAGCATAAACATTTCATTGCAAAAGAGTTTTAATCCGTTCATACTTGCATACATAAACCATACAACAAGAAAGTTGGAGAAAGCTAAACCACAAGAGTGAAGATCCTTCGCGGGTGTTGGCCGGAGGTGCGGGTTGTCAAACCGCTTCCAAGCGCAGTCCGTGGAGGGCTTCCGGTACCGCCGAACTGTCACTTCGGTGGCCTGTAAGTCCGTTCTTGAGCAAGCTTCGTCGTCTTCCTCGGTGAGAACTTGGAGAAGAGCTTTAATGGCCGGAGGATCGCCGGAGGATGAGGGATGCTTCGGAATCACGGGAGAAAGTCCTCCCGTTGGTAGGAATGGAGGTGGAGGTGAATGGGACTGCTGGAGGGCGAAAACGGCGGAATGGCGAAGGTCCCGTAACGATTGTCTCGCCCTAATTCGCGGAACAGCGTATTTATAGCTTGCAGAATAAATAGCGCGCACGACCACTGGCGCACGACCAGTGGTCGTGCGCGACCAAGGTCAGCGCCCGTGCGTGAGCAACCTGCAGACCTGCATCAGAAAATTAGTAGTCGCGCACGATCAGCAGCGCACGATCAGTGATCGTGCGAGGCAAGGCTGATGATCGTGCGGAAATAACCAGACAGACTTTTGCAAAATGGATATGACTGCGCACGATCGTCGGCGCACGAGCAGTGGTCGTGCGCGGTATGGCAAGTGATCGTGCGGAAGGTTCAAGACAGAGTTTCACAAATGAGACCGGGCTGCGCACGATCAGTGATCGTGCGCCAGGAGGTCGATGGTCGTGCGTGGGTAAAAACGCACGACCACTGACTCCTTTGCCAAAAATAGTGAAACGCCTATCCCGAATGCCCTCACGATCCCCAAACCTGCAGGAAAACTGCACGGGGCATCGATCGCGGCAGCCACAGCGAACAGTGATAAACACAGCAAGAAAGTAAATGCACACAAGCACGGAAATGGGCCGAAAAGGTGCACAGGGCGTGGAAAACCGTAGCGAACCAAAGGAGTGCAAATGGCGCTAAACGGTGTGCAAAGACATGGAAATAGGCCTAGATGAGTCCAAATATAGTATAAAATAGGGACTCATCAGTACACACAAGTGTGTCACTCGCATCCCAATCATCAAAGAGGGGTGAAGTGGTGGGGGGAAGGTCATCAACAAGATGGTGGTGTTTGTGTTGCAAGTGAAGGAGAAAGATGAAGGAGACGCTCCAATCATGGTAGTTAGAGCTGATAAGTTTTGAAAAGGTGCCAAGGTTCCCGGAAGGAGTAGGAGGAAGAGGAGGAGCCAGATTGGTGACAGGAGTGGTAGCAGTAGAAGCATCAGAAAGAGTCATAGGAGAAAACAACAGGAAGCCGCGCGGTTAGGAAACAAACCGTGCGGTTAATAAACAAGCCGCGTGAACAGGGAGAAATCGCAGCGGTTAGAAGAAAGAGACATGCGGCGGTTATGATGACAGACAACAGCGGCCAGAAAAGCAACGACCAAGCCGCAGAACCAAGCAGAGGGGAAGAAGTCGAGCGGCTAGAAAGCAGCCCGCACGAATAGAAGAATGAGAAGACCGCGTGGTTAGAGAAAAAGACCGCGGGAAGACAAACAAGGCGAACAAGGCAAACAGGTCGCGACGACTAAAGAAGAGGTTCTGGCGAACAAAGGGCAACGGCAAGGAGAGAAAGAAGCTGCGCGAACAGGGCGCAAGCAGGCAGAAGAAACAAGTCGTGAGGCCAGGTCGCGAGAAGAAGAAGAAAGTTGCGCGAACAAAGAAGGCACACAGAATCAGGAAGTGAAGATCGAGCCCTCTGATACCATGTAAGAAACGAACAAAAACAAACCGGAAGAGGTATAACAGAAATTTTATTATCTGAAAAAGGTGTCTATTACAAAGGTATGGCCTCCCTTTTATAGAATGGAGGAGAGAAGAGAGAATACAAATAAGGGATGTGGGACTAAATAATTACAGGACTAAGCGGTCTATACAGAAACAACCCGCACAAGTCGCGCGGTTAGACGAAAGGGCTAACCGCTCGGTTACAACCAGAGAGGAAGGAGAGATCTCCATAGGAGACCGCTAGACCGCTCGATCTCCAAGCCTCCAAAGACAAACCGTTAGACCGCTCGGACTCAAGACAGCAACAACGCAGCAACCAAACCGCGGAAGGGAAACCACTAGACCGCACGGTCTTCACTCCACCGAGACAGGCCGCCAGACCGCTCGGTCACCAACTTCAACACTCCCCCTCAAGCTAGAGCATATATATCGATCATGCCCAACTTATCGCAAATTTGAATAAACGAGGCGGATACTGGCTTGGTGAAGATGTCAGCCAACTCTTTATCAGAAGTGATGAAGGGAGTGAAAATTTGTTCCTTCAAAACTCTTCATGAATGAAATGACAGTCGACCTCAATATGCTTGGTTCTTTCATGAAAGACTGGATTTTTGGAGATGTATATGGCCGCCTTATTATCATAGAACATAGGTAGAGGATGGTTGTAGACCTCTCCTAAATCCATCATGAGTGTCCGTAACCACTTTAACTCACAAGTGGTCGATGTCATACTACGATACTCTGCTTCTGCACTGGATCTGGAAACAACAGACTGCTTCTTTCTCTTCTAGCTCACCAGATTTCCCCCAACAAAGGTGAAAAAACCTGAAGTTGACTTGCGATCCCCTTTGGTATAAGTGTAACTAGCATCTGAGTATGCTTCAACCCTCAGATGACCATTCTTCTGAAAGAGTAATCCTTTCCCAGGTGCTGCTTTGACATACTCCAAGATCCACAAGGTTGACTATAGATGGCACTCCCTAGGCACTTGCATGAATTGACTCACCTTGCCCACAGCATAGGAAATGACGGGCCTGGTCACTGTGAGATATATGAGCTTACCAACCAAATGTCTGTATCGCGTAATATCTGAAAGAGGAGGCGAATCATTTGTCCAGGTTTTGTATTCTCTAGTTGCCATAGGGCATCGGGCAGGTTTTGCTCCAGTCAATCCTGCCTCTTTTAATAGATTAAGAGCATACTTATGTTGGGAGAGGACTAAGGAGTAGGGCTTCCGATAGATTTCAATCCTTAGAAAGTACTTCGGAGAGCCCATATCTTTCGTGACCAGATGTTGACGAAGATGTCGTTTTGCAAAGGCAACCCCTTCCTGGTCATCTCCTGTGAGAAGAATATCATCGACGTACACAGCAAGAACCACCAGTCCCGAGGAGGTTTTGCGAATGAATAGCGAGTGATCGGTAGAGCTTCGCATAAATTCAACGGCCGCCACGATGCCGCTGAACTTGTCAAACCAAGCTCGAGGGCTCTGCTTGAGTCCATAGATGGCCTTCTTCAGCTGGCATACACGTGTCTCCCCCTGAGAAACATACCCAGGAGGTTGCTCCATGTAGATGGCCTCCTAAAGATCACCATAAAGGAAGGAATTCTTGGCATCCAGATGAGAAATCGGCCAATCTCTATTAATGGCCACAGAGAGTAGGACCCGAATAGTGCTGAGATTAGCCATGGGAGAGAAGGTGTCAAAGTAATCAACCCCATAGGTCAGAGTAAATCCCTTAGCAATAAGGTGGGCCTGATAACGATCCACAGTGCTGTCCGGGCCAAATTTGACCACAAAGACCCAGCGACAGCCAACAACATCAGTACCAAAGGGAGGAGGAACAAGAGTCTAGGTACCCCGCTCAGTTAGGGTCGCCATTTCCTAATCCATGGCCATCTTCAAATGTGGAATAGCAAGGGTGGTCATTTCAACAGAAATCTAGCAAAGAAAGATCCTCAAAATCTCTTCGGAAAGCTTATGTCATATGAGCTACAAATAAATTCAAGAAAAGCTGAAGAAGAGAAGAATAGGTCTTCATCCAAGGAGAAGTCTGTCGCTCTAAAGGCAGACACTTCAAGTAAGTCCAAGGCTGCTTCTGCTGCCCTAGTACAAGAAGAATGTGAAGAAGAATCTTCAGAGCCAAGCACCTCAGGCTCAGAGTTATCTGAAGGAGAGTTTTCTCTTCTCTCAAGGCAGTTCAAGAAATTCTTCAACAAGAAGAAGCAATGGAAAGGCAAGGACGCCTCATTCAAAAGATCACGTCATGATGGTGATCGACACAATAAGGGCTCAAGTATCCAAGGAAGGTATTACTCCAAACAGAACAAACACATTTCTACTGACATTGTTTGTTATTGCTACAATAAGACAGGACACGTCATCGATGATTGCCCTCACAAGAAGGAGGGTGGAAAAAGAGAGGAAAAGAAAACTTCTTACAATAAGAAGAAGACTGAAAGAAGCCTGGTAGCCAAGAAGGGCAAGACCCTCAGTGACACAGATTCATCTGAGTCTAGTGATGAGGAGGAAGCCTATTTTGGGCTCATGACACAGACAGATGAAGAAGAAGAATGCCAGTTCACTGGGAAGGTAGATTTGCATATCCCTATCTCTGAATCTGATGCTTCTGACCATGATCATGTGGAATGTTCGTCTTATGATGAATCTGAACTCATGACTCAATATAAAGAGTTGATCAAAGCCTACAATAAATGTCGTAGAGTCGCAAGAGCTCAGGCTAAGGAGATTAAATCTCTTAAGGCTGAAGAGAGCAATCTGAGGGAGGAAATTGTAATGATTGACTCACTCAGAAAGGACTTCCATAATGCAATGGAAGACTATAATAAGGCTCTCAAGCATCTAAATCTGAAGGAGAAAATTATCAAGGAATTGGAAGAAAAACTTGTAGTTGAAAAAAAACTTGTTGAAAGTTTCTCCAAGCCCAATACAGTTCTTCCACTTATTGCTGAATTTTCTGCTCAGTCCAAAGGTGCTAACTTAGGCCATATGGAATCCCCCAGTAAATTTTCTAGGAGAAACAAGGCCAATAGGGGAAATAAGGCCGCTAAGAAAGCTCTAGCCAAGGAGAAGGGGAAAGCTTCTCAAGAACAAACTTCATTCAAAAAGTTTATCTTTCCAACGAACGAGTTTGACCTTGACTCATCTTATGGTCACTTTGCTAAGCCTCCTCATGTAGAGCCCAAGTCTCGGTACCAAGGATGGACTCATCCTCAAAACTTTGGCGAGAGTGTCTTAAAGGCACCTTTTGAGGAGATCACTCTTCAGATCTATGGACCTTTAATCATGGTCACAATATCAAGACTGATCAAAAGTCAAACCCATTGTAGAAAAGCCTATTATGGAGAAGAAGCCATGTGAGTGTCATCACCACGAAGCTTATACTTCCAAATCTACTGTCTCTGCTAGACCACAATCTCAAAAGGTCAAGCAGAAGATCATTAGGCAAAGATATAACAGATTTGACTGTTGGTGTTGTGGCAAAGATGGTCACTTCGCTATGGATTGCTGGTTTTATCCCAGATATAATGAAACTCCTCAAGTTGATAATGTGAGAAAGACAGTTCACAATGTTAACATACGTAGGGGGAGTATGCTAACGAGAGACCAAGGGCCCAAACAAGTTTGGGTTCCTAAGGCAACTTGATTCTATTTTTGCAGGACTGCCCAAAGCCCACCAAAAATCCCATCTAGTATTTGGACAGTGGATGCTCTTGGCATATGATCGGGACTAGAAGCCTTCTAAAAAATTATTCTCCAGTCATGAACGGGCCAAAGGTCATCTTTGAAGGTTCTGACAGAGGGATTACTAAAGGCTACGTTATGATCACTAATGGTAGCGTATCCTTTTCAGATGTGGCTTATGTTGAAGGATTGGAACACAATCTTACAAGCATAAGCTAGCTCTATGATAAAGGAAACATCGTAGAATTTCATGCAGACAAGTGTTTGATAAAATTAGTTGATAATTTAGAATCGATTTTATCAGGCACTCGTAGTAGGAATATATTTTGCTTAAATTTTATTTGTATAGACTCTTCTACATTAGTGAGCTTTTTTGCAAAAGATAGTGTGTCTCTTGGTGACCAATGACACAAAAGATTAGCACATATAAATTTCAAAACTATTAATAAATTATTTTCTCTTAATTTAGTACGTGATGCCCCAAATGTCAAGTGCGTTAAAATAGACCTTGTCATGCATGTGTAAAAGACAAGTAAACAAGGGCTACCTTTAAAAGCATTATTGACAAAGACTCTAATATGTGCTTACACCTACTTCATATGGACTTGTTCGGTCCCTTGCAAGTTATAAGTTTGGGAGGTAAGGATTATACGTTGGTTATTATTGATGATTACTCGCGCTTTGCGTGGGTGTTCTTTTTGAAACACAAGTCAGATACCTTTGACATGTTTACAAATTTTGTTAGGCAGATCCAAAATGAATACAACTGTTCCGTAGTAAAAATCAGAAGTGACAATGGAACTGAATTCAAGTCTGGGGCCATGACAGAATTTTTTGAAAGCCTAAGTATCTTTCATGAGTTTTCCTCTCCTCGTACTACCCAGCAAAATAGAGTAGCTGAGAGAAGGAATAGAACACTTATAGAGTCCTGTAGAACCATGTTGAGTGATGCCTCACTACCAAAATACTTCTGGGTTGAAGTCGTCAACACTGCAAGCCACGTGCAAAATCGAGCACTCATAAACAAGAACCATAATAAGACACCTTACGCACTACTAATGTAAGACCCCCCCCTCCCGGAACACAAAACACGGCTCGAGGGGAGTCTTATGCCCAGAACAGCCACCTTGCGGTATCACTAGCACTTGAGCTTGCCTGTACTATAAGACGCCTATTCTGTCGGCCTTTACCAATATCAATCATGCCAACCCAACCAGATTAATAAAAACAGAAGTCAAATACACACATAAGCATATAAGTCCAAATATAACAAATATAGAAGCTACATCTAGCTTCTAAACTATCAGAGTACGAGTAGTCTTACCCAAAAGGGCTACAATAAGTGTCACTCTTTGACTCACATCTATCACTGACGGTAGCGACGGCATCGTCCCATCAAGCCCTGTCGTCCTAGCCTGACTATCCTGCTGCATTACATATTGCTGCTCCGCCTGCGGGGTTTCCCCCTAAAAAGGAAGTCGTAGCAACCGTTAGTCATAAAGACTAAGTTGTGTTACATCCGCTCCCCCAGTAACTCCTCGGCACCGGGCGGAGAAAGGATCAGGGTACAATATATTTAATGAAGCAATAGTACAAACAGGTGGAGTAATATATATGACATAATTAGCAGTAAAGTAAACTATAACGGTATCATCAGCATTCTAAGCTAACAGTTCTACATCTACAGTAGAGTATGAGAATGTAAGCTATAACTGAAAGTAACTCAACTTATATGAATGTCCATACAGACATATAAGTTGAGGATCGGCTCAACAGAAAGGTAACTCATCCTATAAGAGTGCCCATACAAACTTATACGATAAGGATCTTGTTTATGCAATGTAATGTGATGTAATGAATGCTATGCTATGATTCAACATGCACACACACAAGCAAATTGCTGTGTCAACCCAATTGATCAAATCATCAAAGATCCCCGGGATGGTGTCAAAACTCGTAGAGGTACAACTAATGAAAATTTATATTTGAGCTTTCTCTCATAGGTTGAACCAAAGAAGTTTGAGGAGAAAAATTCAGACGCATCATGGATAATGGCAATGGAAGAAGAATTGAATCAATTCAAGCATTGCCGAGTCTTGAAGCTTGTTCCAAGACCCAAAGGTAAGAACATTATCGGAACCAAGTAAGTCTATAGGAACAAGATGGACGAAGGTGGAACCATCATAAAGAACAAAGCCAAACTCGTTGCCAAAGGATACCGACAAGAAGAAGGAATCGACTTCGACCAGACGTATGCTCTAGTGGCAAGACTGGAGGCAATCAGGTGGTTCCTAGCTTATGCTGCACTTAAGGGCTTCACTGTCTATCAGATGGATGTGAATTCGGCCTTCCTTAATGGTGACATAAAGGAAGAAGTGTATGTGGAACAACCTCCAGGTTTCGTTGATTCTAACTTTTCTGATCATGTTTACCTTTTATTTAAAGCATTATATGGTTTGAAACAAGCTCCTCGAGCTTGGTTTGAGACGCTTGTATAACCCCATATCCGGCGAGTGGGTCAGTAGGAGCCAGAATGGCCAAATCGGGCAGTCTGAATCCCTAGGCAAGCTCGGCAGGAGGGTAAGCTCGGCAGTCTCTGGCTCGCCCAGCCCAGCTCACCAAGACCAGTTCGTCGAGCTCTGGGCTGTTTGTCGAGCTATAGGTTGTTCGCTAAGCTCTGAGTTGTTCGTCGAGCTCTGGGCCGTTTGTTGAGCTCTGAGTTGTTCGTCAAGATATGGGTTGTTCGCTAAGCTCTGAGCTATTCGTCGAGCACTGGGTCACTCGCCAAATTCGAACCATTCAACAAACCCGCAGCGTGCGAGTAGGGCAGGTCGGGCCCATACTCTCCCAGGATCGAAGATAGGCAGTGAGTGTCTGCTCCATCGAGTACTCGCTGCCCTTGCTGAGTAGGGTTTGTTGAGGGCTACTCGCCTAGTGACATGTGAGGTGTTTTACCATTCTTCCCCCGCTGGCCTGCCCATAGCCATTTACAACAGCGGAGTTATGCTGTTGGCCGACCCAGTTGGGCTGCATATAGCTGTTCAGAACAGCGGAGGTTGGCTATTTGCAGACTGTTTTCAGAAATCTATAAATAGGACCCAAGGGGTACCTCAAGAAGGCATGCTTACCTGTCTCCTAGTCTTTAGCGCTTTCTGAGGTACCTTAGCCCGACATTTAGCTAAGGAGGGGAAGCGCTCAGTGATCTTTCAGGTGTGTGGTGGGTCCTCCGCACCGGACCCTTGGTCCAGTCCATTTTTCTTTTTCCTTGTTATTTTTATTGCAGGAGAGAAGTAGGTGCGCGATTACCCCTTCCCCAAGGGTGAACTCCATCGATTCCGAATTTTCAGTTTCAACATTTTGGTGAGGTGAGCGTGGAGCGTGGTCAGCACAGAAAATCTTCGACGAGCTCAATGAAGGGAGAAGGGCAAGGATCGGACAGGGGCGACTCGCCACCCCCTCCCCCTCTCGCCACGATGGGAATGTTCGAGGACTTCAGGCAGGAAGTGCTTGGCTTGGTCAGATTCGCACTCGGCACGCGTGCCTAGTGCTCGATTCCAGCGGTCCCTGGTCTCGCGGCTCCAGCCCTTTGTAACATCCCATTTCCGGCTAGACCCCTGGAAGTGGTTTTGTTATAACAGAACCTTAGGAAACCCAGGAATTGAAAATTATCGACAAAAATTTTGAGGCAAGGGGTGGTCACGCCCGTGACCGACCCGTCACGCCCGTGACCGACCCGTCACGCCCGTGACCTAGGGCGTGACACCTTCGACGATCGTTGACCTCAGGAAGACGATCGTCGAGCTCAGAGATTTAAACATGGGCCTGACACGCCCGTGACCGGTCCGTCACGCCCGTGATCTGGGAATGGCGTTGAGTGAGCTAAGCTCACTCAACGCCGTGGGCTGGATGGCGTTGAGTGAGCTTAGCTCACTCAAAGCCATCAGCTAGATGGCGTTGAGTGAGCTTAGCTCACTCAAATCCATAAGCAGGATGGCGTTGAGTGAGCTTAGCTCACTCAAAGCCATAGGTTGAATGGCGTTGAGTGCACTGACTGCACTCAACGTCATCTGGTGACGGCAGGAATGGCGTTGAGTGAGCTGAGTTCACTCAAAGCCGTAGACTGGATGGCGTTGAGTTAGCTTAGCTCACTCAACGCTGTAAATGGTCAGGTGGGATGGCGTTGAGTGCGTTGAGTGCACTCAACGCCATAAGCTGAACGATATTGAGTGCAGACTGCACTCAATGCCATTTGGTGTTGTCTGGATGGCGTTGAGTGAGCAGAGCTCACTCAACGCCATAACCTGGATGGCGTTGAGTGAGCAAAGCTCACTCAACGCCATCATCTAAAAAGACATATTCCTGGTGGCGTTGAGTGAGCAGAGCTCACTCAACGCCATAATTCGGATGGCGTTGAGTGAGTTGAGCTCACTCAACGCCATTATCCGAATGGCATTGAGTGAGCTGAGCTCACTCAACGCCATTGTCTGGAATGGCATTGAGTGAACAGAGCTCACTCAACACCGTTGCCTGATGGCGTTGAGTGAGCTGAGCTCACTCAATTCCATTATACTTAGACTTTTTTATGGCATTTCTATTTCCAGCTTGGTGCTGGTTTAGCTGAACTGGGCCGGTTCATGAGTGAGCCGCCTTCTCCAATAAGACCTAATAATTTTTATTTAATTTAAGTTGACCAGTCATGCTGTGCCACGTGGACCGCCGGTTTTGCAAAAGGACGGTTGCGGCCATGGCCGAAAGCTTGTAGTCACGGCCATCAATGGCATTTGATGCCATGACTCTTTCCCTTCCCCTTAAACTGTTGAATTCAACTCCTCTCAGGGAGAGGAGGAGTTTCCAGCCCTCCTCCAGCTGTCATAGAGCCGTTTCAGCCCCCCTCCATAATGGTCGAGCCAAGCTTTTATGGGCCATTAATGGCCACCAGCTTTTGGCCGATCCCCCTCCTTGCCCAAGCTTTTAAACACCTTTGGAGGCCCAAGGGGAGTTTTTCCCAGCTGTTACCCGAAGGTTTCGAGCCTCCCCTTGCTATTGAAGAATTTCCGGCGACGCCACCACCGCGCAAATGGCTTCCCGACGGTCTGCACGCCTCCAGCCCGCGAACAAGGTCCTCCCCTCCCTCTTCTTCTGCGGATAGATCTTAGGATTCAACAGATTGAGAACCGGGCTCAACTGAGCCTGGTTGAAGCTTCCATTTTCATGGATTTTCCTTGAAACCCGTGTTCGGGCTCGCCGGAAAAAGCCCCTCCGGCGGCTGCGCCGCCGCCCGGCGATGGCTGCCACCTCAACAGAGGTGGTGGTGGCGGTGGCGGTGGCCGGCAAGGGAGGAGGCTGGACGGCCGGCAGCTGCTCTTGGAAGTAGTTCCAGGTCGGGAAGATCACGGCCTTTGGCTGGAGGAAGAAGACAAGTCTAGAGCCCTTAGATCTTGCCTCAAGATCAGTGCCATGAAATTAGATTTTATTTTATAAAGCAACTTCTGAATGAAAATATCTGTCACTTTAAATAATTTAGGAAAAATACCTAGAGGATCCTACAGGAAAAATGGTCAACATTAATATTGTATCTCTTTGAGTCTAGGAAATTTTAAAATTTGTTTCAAGCATTTTGGACCACTGGATAGAC
The DNA here is from genome assembly GCA_039513925.1 of Platanthera zijinensis. Taxonomy (NCBI): domain Eukaryota; kingdom Viridiplantae; phylum Streptophyta; class Magnoliopsida; order Asparagales; family Orchidaceae; genus Platanthera; species Platanthera zijinensis. The sequence goes on along the minus strand of CM077082.1, from coordinate 163,535,608 downwards.
CTCAGCACTCAATTTGGTAAGGTCTACCCATAGGGTTGTCCTGACCTTAGAAAAATTCCCCACTCCAATCCATTCATCAAAATGACTTAAAATTTGGGGTGTGGCCTAATCATATCTATATCTAGATGCTATCCAAAATTTAGTGTTTTTGGGAAATATTTTTCTATAATTTTTAGAAAAATTCAATAATCCTAGCATAATTTAATTAGATGACTAAATGCCTTCCAAACCCTCCCAAATTTTGGTGTGTGGTCCCTGGGTTTATCATAAGGTTCTGGTAAAAATTTTATCTCATTTGGAGATGTTTTGATTAGGTTTGATTCCAACCCTAGGTTGATCCTTATAGGATAATTTAGGATCAAACACCCCCCTTGGTATTTGGGTGGTCATATCACCTCAACAGAGGCTGATATTTTGGTCACTAGCTTTGTAGGGAATGACACACCCTCTAAGGGAGTTTGGGGTGGTTTGGTGTAGGGTAGCCCTAGAACCCTAGGGAAAATCCCTTAATGGTGGTTTTTGGGGCTGTGAAGGTCATGGGGTCAAATGAACTTGGACTGACTTAAAATTTGGTGGAGAGAACCATAGGGTCAGTATAGTTCTCTGGACAAAATTTTAGGGTATTTGGATACAGCTAGGCCACCTAAAATCCTAACCCTGGTTTAGGTCACCAACCTTAATTTGAATTATTAACCTGTCAAATGAACTTCAAATCAAGTAAAATTGGAGTATGGTGATTTTCTAATCTAAATGGCCATGTTATAATTTTGTTGAGATTTTTGGGTTAATTTATACAGTACTTCTTTTACAACCCTAGTTGTGCCCTAGATATTTATTTTGATGATTCTGGAATTTCTGTTCACTGGAATGTTATGAAATCTTGGATTAGGGCATCTTATAGCATGTTATACTTTCTGTATTTCTCTTGGAAGTTTTATTTGATTATTTTGGGTACATATTTCTTTAACGTACTAGTTGTGATACGGAGTCAAAAACACAAATAATGTCCAATTACTGTCTGAAAAATTATGAAATTTGGTCAGTGGGTGTTTAAAATTATGTTAGTCACCCTATAATTTTATTGGGATTTTTGGATACATATTTACAGTACTTTTTTCATAATATAGTAGAAATGGCCTAAAATGGTAAATTAGGAAGCATAGGCCTAAACACCTCTGGAATTTCTCAAAACTTGTAATTACTGTTTAAATGTCTCATAGGATTTTTACTGATTTTATGATGATTTATTGTTGGCTCATTAGTGCACTACATGTTCATACAAGGGCATTTGGAATCTTAGAATAAATAAATTAAATGCCCGATAAATAGGAAATTTGGAAATCTTGGTCTTAGTTATATTATGTCACGATAGACCTCCAGTAAATATTATAGGAGATTCGGAAGACAATTTGGAGTACCTCCCCTTATACTCCTCACGTATCTTAGGATGGTCTGCATATAGTAAAACCACGGAAACTGAACTAGAGCGGATAATGAACTTTGGGAGATGGAATTTTGGTAGTTGCTGGTTGGTTAGGTCAAGCTAAGTTTAAGTCCATTATCGGAGGTCAGGATAAGTAGAGTGTGAGACTGGTTAAGGTTAAGTGACGTACGGGAACGACGAAAGATCGTACCCCCCGGGTAGGAGTGGAAGAGTCTTAATATGCTAGGGCTAGATCTAAAGTAACTTAAAAAGGGATCGGGTAATGGGTATCAACCAATAACAATAAGTGCCTTGCGAAAGGGAACAGTGGGCTTCAGCTACCATCATAGTTCCTAGTGCCCTTTGAGAGCCCTTCACGGGGAATACCGAGGGCAGTCTTGGGCTAATGTAAACTGTAGAAATAATAATCTAAAGAGCAACTAGTATAATTAGGGTTGCACACATATACACCCCGATAGCTAGGAAGGTAGCATAATTGGTTTGGTGGCCATTCAGACGGTAGCTCTGAAGGTAGATGCACGGACGGGACAGTCCGGGGAGCCAAGGGCTCGAGGTTTGGAGTACAGAATAAAGGTGGTGGGTCTTCGATATCTGATTGTCGTTCACACTGACATCAGTACGTTGACTCGGCGGTATGGGACACTTAGCCAAAGAAAGTCTGGTGGATATAGCTAGAAGTAGTACGCGGATACTCTAGGTTGTGTTCTTTTAGGGGCGTATGGATGGGCTATGCCCGGTAGTGTGGATACCCTCCTAGGAGTGGGGGGCCCGACCCACTGTCTCCGTTTGCCACTACGGAGGTTCCTGGGTGTGAAGCTAGCTGCCCGAACAGGGGGAACTAAAGGTCTGTGCGCATAGAGTCGTGTGCGTGAGTTGCACTTGCATGAATCATTGCATAGCATATCACTACACTCATATTTGCATACAACCGACACCCCAACGTATAAATCGGTATGGGACTTTTTATACGATGGGAGCCTTGCAGAAGACCCCTTAACTTATAGGTTTGTATGGGCATTCATATAAGTTAAGGTTACCTACTTACTTACTTACTTGTTTACTTACTGTTCTCTAGCTGCCCTTTTTATACAATTGTTACTTACTACTTCTCTTCTTTACCACTTACTACCATAAAATTGCTAGTTGTACTTTGTTCTAGATAGTTGTTAGAATAACTCCCCTGTCATCTGCTTGATTATTCTCCACCTTTGTAGCTTCCCTTTCCTCCTCTCCGCTCGGTGCTTAGGAGCCGTAGGGGAGGGGTAGGGGATGATAGGGCTTAGTCTTTATGACTAATGGTTTTCGAAACACAACATTACAGGAGCTCTGGATGGGAGACAGGGACCAGCAGTCTAGGGACCGGCACCAGCGGAGTACGGTGCGCATGGAGGTGGGTCAGTCTAGCACTGGTGCACCTGCGACCAGCTCTGTGAGTGATTAGTACCTTTAGAGTTCTGCGAGGAGTGATTTGTAGTGAAGACTCTGATGTACCGGGCTCGAGCCCGTTTATCTATATTTCATCTGAACTGTATCTTGCAGTACTTCTATTATCTATTTCCTGTTATTATTTACTGATGGACTGGATGTGATTTCACTTTTATACATGCTTATGTGGACTTGTTTACATTTATGTATAATTACTTCTCTCTCTCGTGATCGAAAAGGGCCGGCAGAATTGGCGTTTTATAGTGGCAGCCTTCCCGTAAGTCGGAGCCACCGCAAAGCGACAATTCTGGGCTAAGACCCCGGTGTCAAAAGGAAAAAGGGGGGGGTCTTACAAGTGGTATCAGAGCAGACCTCGATCGAAAGAGAAGTAGTCAAAAAAAATCTTAGGCCACCCCCGTGCGAGCTTAGTTTGCGGACAAACTAGCAGCGGAAGCAGTGGTGTGCCCATAAGTGAAATCACATGTGAAAGTCCATCCTAACCCTTCTTAAAATTCCATTCATTCGCTCTCTAACAAATGGAATTTTTACTTGTAGCCTGCGACGAACCCTACATCAGAGCAGGGGACACCCCAGGCTCCGAATATTGTTCCACCTCCGCCGGCTCCAACTCTGTTCCAGCAGACGGAGATGGGGCAAACACTGACGGCCATTCTTGAGGCCTTCAGAGCTCAGCAAGCCCCGGCTCCACAGCCAAACCCCGGGGCCAATTGGATGACTGTCTTCCGGGGACTTTCCCCTCCATCTTACCAGGGGATGGAGTCTGCAGTACGTACGGAGGAATTTTTGGACACCATTTACAAGATGCTGGAAGGAATTCGATGCCCCACTGAGGAGGTAGTTGCTTTAGCGATCTCCTGCCAAGAGTCATACGGAAAGAGGTGGTGGAAATCTAAGCTCGACACCACCTTTGCGGGGATGGATTGCGCTGATATTACTTGGGAGGAGTTCAGAGCAGCGCTCTTGGGACATTTTATACCTCAGTCGGCGAGGGATGACCTGGAGGATAGGTTCCTGCGATTGAGGTAGGGAACAGGACTGTGGTGGAGTACTATCAGGAGTTCACTCACCTGGCCCGTTATGCGGACGCTTATCAGTTGGACGATGCTGGCTATGCCCGGAGGTTTTATAAGGGGCTGCAAGACAACATGAGACAGGCCCTCCTTTTCGTCTCAGAGGGGAGTCTGGCCAGGATTCTGGAGATGGCTAAGAAGAGAGAGGCGGATCAGCTTACAGTGAAGAGCCGGAAGAGACCGGCTGATGATACAGTGATTGGAGGTCATAGAGACCGTCCTCGGGGCCAGGTTATTGGGGAGAGAAGGAACGGGGATCAGCCTCGTCAGGAGTTTGGGCAGGAGCAGAGGAGTCAGGGGGTACTGGCTCCCCAGCCTATACAGATGCTGGAAATGCCAAGAACTGCAGAGCAGCCACCGGTATGCTGTCAGTGCAACCAGCCGGGGCATATCAAGAGGAACTGCCCTATGAGGCGAGCACCCCCACCAGCACATCAGGGCGCTCCACCTCCCCGACAGTTTGGCGGACGAGGACAGGACTGAGGAAGAGGATTTAAGGATCGGGGCCGCAGGCCAGAGAGGGAGCAGGTGTATGCTCTAGACCTGACACAGCCCCGGACCCGGAGCAGGTTATCGCAGGTATGGCAATACTTTTAATTTTCTTCATATAAACTAGTATTCTAGACATAATCTAGTTAAAAATTAAGAGAAGACAACTGCAAAAAGAATACTAAGACACTTAAATAACCCAGGCATAGTATTCGTTAGCGGCAAGCCCGCTCACACTCTCTTCGACACGGGTGCTTCGCACTCGTTCGTGTCGGAGGATTTCGTGAAAGGACTGGAAGGTGTGGAGCAATTCACCGGGAAGATGATGAGGGTGCGCTTACCCGATGGATCAGAGATAATGACCTCGGCTCATTGCAACATGGAAGCGAGGATCGGCGGGAAGGCGTTTGAGGCACCAGCGATGATTCTGAAGATGTCAGATTACGATCTGATTCTAGGCATGACTTGGCTGTGCTAGAACCATGCCCAGATTGACTACGTGGCGAAGAGGATCACCGTGAGGCACGGCGACTCCTTCATTGTCATCGAAGGTATTATACCAGCACCCCGTACCTTTTTATCGTCTGTGCAGGTCGTTAAGGCCCACCTGAAGGGGGGAGACGTTTATCAGGTCCTTTTTGAGGCGGTCATTGCCAAGGACTCCATTTCAGATATTCCAGTAGTGCGGGACTTCGCCGACATGTTTCCGGAGAAGCTACCAGGGCTACCCCCGCACCGAGAGAAGGACATTCAGATTCAGCTCATACCGGGGGCTAAGCCGGTATCCAGAGCTCCCTATCGAATGGCCCCAAAGGAGTTGGTGGAATTTCGAAGCCAGCTTCAGGAGTTAGTGGAGGCCGGGTTCGTTCGGCCTAGCTATTCACCATGGGGAGCTCTGGTGTTGTTCGTTAAGAAGAAGGACGGGACCCTTCGACTATGCATAGATTACCAGGCCCTGAATAGGTTGACAGTCCGGAATACTTATCCCTTACCAAGGATTGACAAGCTATTTTACCAGCTGGAGGGAGCCCATTGGTTCTCAAAGCTGTATCTGAGGTTAGGGTACTACCAGCTTCGCAATCGGGAGGAGGAAATCCCGAAGACGGCCTTCAGTAGCAGATATGGTTTGTACAAGTTTACAGTAATGCCGTTCGGGCTCACGAATGCACCCTCCGCATTCTTGACCCTGATGAATCGGGTGTTCGAAGAGTATCTGGACGTCTTCATTATCGTATTCATCGACGACATCCTTATCTATTCAAGGACAGAGGAGGAGCACGCAAGACATCTGGCCTTGACCTTGGAGAAGCTGCGTGAGCTTGAGATGTATGCCAAGTACAGCAAGTGCCAGTTCTAGCTAAAGGAGGTGGCCTTTCTGGGCCATGTCATCAGTGGAGCAGGTCTGGCGGTGGATCCGGCGAAGGTCCAGGCAGTACGGGATTGGCCACCACTAAAGTCGGCCTCGGATGTTCGAAGTTTCTTGGGACTTGCCAGTTATTACCAAAAGTTCGTAAAGGGGTTCTCTCAGATTGCCCTCCCTCTTACGTCTCTGACAAAGAAGGAGTCCCCTTTCATTTGGACGCCTCGATGCGAATCTGCTTTCCAGGAGCTGAAGGATCATCTCACCTCAGCTCCCATCCTTGCTCTTCCATCAGGGAAGGAGGGATTCCAGGTGTATACAGATGCTTCCTATCAGGGGATGGGTGTCGTTCTGATGCAGAACGGGCATACAATAGCCTATGCCTCCCGTCAGTTTAAGCAGCACGAGCAGAATTATCCCGTGCATGATTTGGAGATGGGGGTAGTCATTTTTGCTCTTAAGATCTGGCGACACTATCTCTACGGAGTACATTGTGATATCTTCTCCGATCACAAGAATCTGAAGTACGTCGACACCCAGAAGGAGTTAAACATCAGGCAGAGACGCTGGGTGGAATTTCTGTCGAACTACCAGTATACCATGCACTACCATCCGGGTAAAGCGATCGTGGTCGCGAATGCTCTGAGCTGGAGAGCGAGTACGATAGGAGTAGGCCCGCAGCTAATGGCCTTGGAGTTGGTTAGATCATTCGAGGAGATGCAGATTTCACTAGTGTCTCAGGATGACTCGGAGCTATACATGGAGTACCTGGGGTTGATGGTTACTACTGATGATATTCGAGACCGCATCAGAGATGGGCAGATGCTGGATGAGAGAGCTGAGCCGATATTTCGAGCCTTGGAGGAAGGCACGACAGGAGATTACTCTTTGAGGGATGGTCTCCTGTGCTTCAGAGGCAGAGTCTACATACCGGCAGGAGGCCAGATCCGGGAGGACATCATGACGGAAGCTTACTGCAGCCGATATTCTGTACACCCGGGGATCACCAAGATTGTAAAGGATTTGAAGAGGACGATGTATTGGCTGGGTATGAAGAAAGATATTACGTACTTTGTGACGCATTGCGAGGCCTGCCAGCTCGTGAAGGCGGAGTGTGGGAACCCGACAGGCTTGCTGTAGCCGTTTCCGGTGTCAGAGTGGAAATTTGAGGATATAGCCATGGACTTCATACATGGGCTACCTCGATCCCGTGCAGGGAATGACTCGATCTGGGTGATAGTGGACAGGCTAACAAAGGTAGCCAGATTCATTCCAGTGGCGAAGGACGCACCGGTTAGTGTATTAGTATGGAGGTTCATTGAGCAGTTTGTGTGTTATCATGGGGTGCCCAAGGCTATCGTTTCGGATCGGGATGGGCGGTTTAAATCCAGGGAATGGAGGTCAGTCAAGGCCCATCTGGGTTCTCGGTTGACATTCAGCACAGCTTTTCACCCTCAGACCGATGGGCAGACAGAGCGCACCAACCGTACACTCGAAGATCTGTTGCGACTGTGTATTTTGGACCGCGGCGAGCCTTGGGAGAGATTACTGGCACTGGTCGAGTTTTTGTACAACAACGCCCATCAGTCCAGCTTAGGCATGGCTCTATACGAGGCATTGTACGGAAGGAGGTGCAGGACCCCACTATCATGGGTTCAGGATGAGTATCCGCAGGCACTAGGCTCGGAGTTTGTGGGAGATACAGATGATCAGATTTGATTGATCCGGGATAGGATGTTTGAAGCCCAGAGAAGACAGGCCTAATACTACGATGCGAGGCACCGTCAAGTGGAGTTCCAGGTGGGAGACCCGGTTTTCATGAAGATACGGCCGATGCAAGGAGTCTCGCGGGTTCGTGGGCGTAAGAAGCTCAGCCCGAGATATATGGGGCCTTATAGGATCCTGGAGCGGATCGGCCTCTTAGCCTATAGACTAGAGCTACAACCGAAGTTAGCGGGATTGCATGACGTCTTCCACGTCTCCTCACTTCGGAGGGCTCTGCTACGCCCTGAGCAGCTGATTTACTCGGCAGATGGCCCGATGGCCTCGGATCGGTCAGTCAACATGGAGCCTATCAGGATTGACGACACAATAGTACGGGTCTTGCGACGGAAGAAGGTTCCGTGAGTCAAGGTTCTGTGGAACAATCATGGGCAGGAGGAGCATACATGGGAGCCACAGGACTTGATGCGGCAAAAATACCCGGAACTTTTTCGTCAGGTATACCTCACAACCCCTCTGGACAATCAATTTGCTTTCCTGTTTTAAACCAATAGGACTGAAATTTCAAGAATTGGGGCTAATCTTTTGTTTATTGGGGTGTATATACCTAGTTAATTTGGCGAATTAATCTTAGATTTGAAACCGCACAAAGCAAACATAACGTAGAGATGTAATCTTTCAATTCTCATGGGATGTTACAAGCTTCTTTTTCCTGACTGGAGTCACGTAGGCTTAACCTTGATTTCGGGGACGAAATCTTTATTTTGTTTATTGGGATTTGTAACATCCCATTTCCGGCTAGACCCCTGGAAGTGGTTTTGTCATAACAGAACCTTAGGAAACCCAGGAATTTAAGATTATCGACAAAAATTTCGAGGCAAGGGGTGGTCACGCCCGTGACCGACCCGTCACGCCCGTGACCTAGGGCGTGACCCCTTCGACGATCGTTGACCTCAGGAAGACGATCGTCGAGCTCAGAGATTTCAACATGGGCCTGACACGCCCGTGACTGGTCCGTCACGCCCGTGATCTGGGAATGGCGTTGAGTGAGCTTAGCTCACTCAAAGCCATCAACTAGATGTCATTGAGTGAGCTTAGCTCACTCAAAGCCATAAGCAGGATGGCGTTGAGTGAGCTTAGCTCACTCAAAGCCATAGGTTGAATGGCGTTGAGTGCACTGACTGCACTCAACGCCATCTGGTGTCGGCAGGAAAGGCGTTGAGTGAGCTGAGCTCACTCAACGTCGTAGACTGGATGGCATTGAGTGAGCTTAGCTCACTAAACGCCGTAAACGGTCAGGCGGGATGGCGTTGAGTGCGTTGAGTGCACTCAACGCCATAAGCTGAACGGCATTGAGTGCACTGACTGCACTCAACGCCATTTGTTGTTGTCCGGATTGCGTTGAGTGAGCAGAGCTCACTCAACGCCATAACCTGGACGGCGTTGAGTTAGCTAAGCTCACTCAATGCAATCGTCTAAAAAGACATATTACGGGTGGCATTGAGTGAGCAGAGCTCACTCAACGCCATAATCCGGATAGCGTTGAGTGAGCTGAGCTCACTCAACGCCATAGTCTGGAATGGCGTTGAGTGATTAGAGCTCACTCAACGCCGTAGCCTGATGGCGTTGAGTGAGCTGAGCTCACTCAACGCCATTATACTTAGACTTTTTTCTGGCATTTTTTATTTCCAGCTGGGTGCTGGTTTAGCTGAACCGGGCCGGTTCAGGAGTGAGCTGTCTTCTCCAATAAGACCTGATAAGTTTTATTTAATTTAAGTTGATCAGTCATGTTGTACTACGTGGACCGCCGGTTTTGCAAAAGGACGGTTGCGGCCATGGCTAAAGCTTGTAGTCACGGCCATCAATGGCATTTGATGCCATGACTCTTTCCCTCCCCTGAAACTGCTGGATTCAACTCCTCTCAGGGAGAGGAGGAGTTTCCAGCCCTTCTCACGCTGTCATAGAGCCGTTTCTGCCCCCCTCCATCATGTCCGAGTCAAGCTTTTATGGGCCATTAATGGCCACCAGCTTTTGGCTGATCCCCCTCCTTGCCCAAGCTTTTAAACACCTTTAGAGGCCCAAGGGTAGTTTTTCCCAGCTGTTACCCGAAGTTTTCAAGCCTCCCCTTGCTGTTGAAGAATTTCTGGCGATGCCACCACCGCGCAAATGGCTTCCCGACGGTCTGCACGCCTCCAGCCCGCGAACAAGGTCCTCCCCTCCCTCTTCTTCTGCGGATAGATCTTAGGATTCAATATGTTTGAGGATCGGGCTCAACTGAGCCCTGTTGAAACTTCCATTTTCATGGATTTTCCATGAAACTTGTGTTCGGTCTCGCCGGAAAAATCCCCTCCGGCGGCTGTGCCGCCGCCCGGCGATGGCCACCACCTCAACGGAGGTAGTTGTGGTGGTGGCCGGCCAGGGAGGAGGCTGGATGGCCGGCAGCTACTCTTGGAAGTAGTTCCAGGTCGTGCAGATCACGGCCTTTGGCTGGAGGAAGAAGACAAGTCTAGAGCCCTTAGATCTTGCTTCAAGATCAGTGCCATGAAATTAGATTTTATTTTATAAAGCAATTTCTGAATGAAAATATCTGTCACTTTAGATAATTTAGGAAAAATAACTAGAGGCTCTTACAGGAAAAATGGTCAACATTAATATTGTAGCTCTTTGAGTCTAGGAAATTTTAAAATTTGTTTCAAGCATTTTGGACCACTGGATAGACCTCAGCACTCAATTTGGTAAGGTCTACCCATAGGGTTGTCCTGACCTTAGAAAAAGTCCTCACTCCAATCCAGTCATCAAAATGACTTGAAATTTGGGGTGTGGCCTAATCTTATCTATATCTAGATGCTATCCAAAAATTATGATTTTTGGTAAATATGTTTCTATAGTTTTTAGAATAATTCAATAATCCTAGCATAATTTAATTAGATGGCTAAATGACTTTCAAACCCTCCCAAATTTTGGTGAGTGGTCCCTCGGTTTATCATAAAGTTCTGGTAAAAATTTCATCTCATTTGGAGATGTTTTGATTAGGTTTGTGTCCAACCCTAGGTTGATCCTTATAGGATAATTTAGGATCAAACACCCCCCTTGGTATTTGGGTGGTCATATCACCTCAACAGAGGCTGATATTTTGGTCACTGGCTTTGTAGGGCATGACACACCCTCCAAGGGAGTTTGGGGTGGTATGGTGTAGGGTAGCCCTAGAACCCTAGGGAAAATCCCTTAATGGTGGTTTTTGGGGTTGTAAAGGTCATGGGGTCAACTGACCTTGGACTGACTTAAAATTTGGTGGAGAGAACCATAGGGCCAGTATAGTTCTCTGGACAAAATTTTAGGATATTTGGAGACAGCTAGGCCATCTAAAATCCTAACCCTAGTTTAGGTCACAAACCTTAATTTGAATTATTAACCTGTCAAATGAACTTCAAATCAAGTAAAATTAGAGTAGGGTGATTTTCTAATCTAAATGGCAATGTTATAATTTTGTTGAGATTTTTGGGTTAATTTATACAGTACTTCATTTACAACCCTAGTTGTGCCCTAGATATTTATTTTGATGATTCTGGAATTTCTGTTCACTGGAATGTTATGAAATCTTGGATTATGGCATCTTATAGCATGTTATACCTTCTGTATTTCTCTTGGATGTTTTATTTGATTATTTTGGGTACATATTTCTTTAACGTACTAGTTGTGACATGGAGTCAAAAATACAAATAATGTCCAATTACTGTCTGAAAAATTATGAAATTTTGTCAGTAGGTGTTTAAAATTATGTTAGTCACCCTGTAATTTTTTATGAAATTTTAGATAATTAAAAATAGTATCTCCTTCTCTAAGCAAGGAGAATCAGTATTTTACATTAAAATAGATTCAGAGCCCAAATGTTAGATAAAAAATTATGGGACTTGGTTTCTGATGGTTTTAGATCACCATAAAGCTTCTATAATTTTATTGAAATTTTTGGATACATATTTACAGTACTTTTTTCATAATATAGTAGAAATGGCCTAAAATGGTAAATTAGGAAGCATAGGCCTAAACACCTCTGGAATTTCTCAAAACTTGTAATTACTGTTTAAATGTCTCATAGGATTTTTACTGATTTTATGATGATTTATTGTTGGCTCATTAGTGCACTACATGTTCATACAAGGGCATTTGGAATCTTAGAATAAATAAATTAAATGCCCGATAAATAGGAAATTTGGAAATCTTGGTCTTAGTTATATTATGTCACGATAGACCTCCAGTAAATATTATAGGAGATTCGGAAGACAATTTGGAGTACCTCCCCTTATACTCACGTATCTTAGGATGGTCTGCATATAGTAAAACCACGGAAACTGAACTAGAGCGGATAATGAACTTTGGGAGATGGAATTTTGGTAGTTGCTGGTTGGTTAGGGCAAGCTAAGTTTAAGTCCATTATCGGAGGTCAGGATAAGTAGAGTGTGAGACTGGATAAGGTTAAGTGGCGTACGGGAACGACGAAAGATCGTCCACCCCGGGTAGGAGTAGAAGAGTCTTAATACGCTAGGGCTAGATCTAAAGTAACTTAAAAAAGGATCGGGTAATGGGTATCAACCAATAACAATAAGTGCCTTGCGAAAGGGAACGGTGGGCTTCAGCTACCATCATAGTTCCTAGTGCCCTTTGAGAGCCCTTCACGGGGAATACCGGGGGCAGTCCTGGGCTAACGTAAACTGTAGAAATAATAATCTTAATAGCAACTAGTATAATTAGGGTTGCACACACATACACCCCGATAGCTAGGAAGGTAGAATAATTGGTTTGGTTGCCATTCAGACGGTAGCTCTAAAGGTAGATGCACGGATGGGATAGTCCGGGGATCCTAGGGCTCGAGGGTTGGAGTACAGAATATAGGTGGTGGGTCTTCGATATCTGATTGTCGTTCACACTGACATCGGTACGTTGACTCGGCGGTGTGGGACACTTAGCCAAAGAAAGTCTGGTGGATATAGCCAGCAGTAGTACGCGGATACTCTAGGTTGTGTTCTTCTAGGGGCGTACGGAAGGGCTAGGCCCGGTAGTGTGGATACCCGCCTAGGAGTTGGGGGCCCGACCCACTGTCTCCGTTTGCCACTACGGAGGTTCCTGGGAGTGAAGCTAGCTGTCCGAACAGGGGGAACTAAAGGTCTGTGCGCATAGAGTCGTGTGCGTGAGTTGCACTTGCACGAATCATGGCATAGCATATCACTACACTCATATTTGCATACAACCGACACCCCAACGTATAAATCGGTATGGGACTTTTTATGCGATGGGAGCCTTGCAGAAGACCCCTTAACTTATAATTTTGTATGGGCATTCATATAAGTTAAGGTTACCTACTTACTTACTTATTTATTTACTGTTCTCTAGCTACCCTTTTTATACAATTGCTACTTACTACTTCTCTTCTTTACCACTTACTACCATAGAATTGCTAGTTGTACTTTGTTCTAGATAGTTGTTAGAATAACTCCCCCGTCATCTTCTTGATTATTCTCCACCTTTGTAGCTTCCCTTTCCTCCTCTCCGCTCGGTGCTTAGGAGCCGTGGGGGGAGGGGTAGGGGATGATAGGGCTTAGTCTTTATGACTAATGGTTTTCGAACCACAACATTACAGGAGCTCCGGATGGGAGACAGGGACCAGCAGTCCAGGGACCAGCACCAGCGGAGTACACTGCGCATGGAGGTAGGTCAGTCTAGCACCGGTGCACCTGCGACCAGCTCCGTGAGTGATTAGTACTTTTATAGTTTCTGCGATGAGTGATTTGTAGTAAGGACTCTGATGTACCGGGCTCGAGCCCGTTTATCTATATTTCATCTGAACCGTATCTTGCAGTAATTCAATTGTCTATTTCCTGTTATTATCTACTGATGGACTGGATGTGATTTAACTTTTATACATGCTTCTGTGGACATGTTTACATTTATGTATAATTACTTCTCTCTTGTGATCAAAAAGGGCCGGCAGAATTGGCGTTTTGTAGTGGCGGCCTTCCCGTGAGTCGGAGCCACCGCAAAGCGGCAATTCTGGGCTAAGACCCCGGTGTCAAAAGGAAAAAAAGGGGGGGTCTTACAAGTGGTATTAGAGGAAGGTTTCGATCCTCCGACCAACAGGTTCGTCAAATTGGACGCCCCCAATAGCTACAATTCCATTTTTGGGGTTCCCCTCATCAGTGTCTTCCGATGCGTCCCCTCGTCCTTCCACCAGTGCCTGAAGTTCAATGTCGAGGGGGTCCAAATCCGGGTCTAGGGAGATCCCAAGATAGCAAGGGAGTGCTACGTCACGGCGGTGAACTCTATCTCTTGGCAGGAGGGGGCTGAGGAGATGGAGCGGAGGATGGAGGAGGCGGAACATGAGGCTGATGGAGAGGAGATGGAGGTAGAGGAGAGCCGCACCCATGTGGAGGTGGCGAAAGAAGTTCAGGGGTCGACCGAGGCGATGGACGTGGAGGAGGCTGGAGATGAAGTCCTTTCCCAAGGAGGGGGGACGTTGAAGAATGGGGGGAGCAGTCCCGCCTGGAAGCAATAGAGGAGGTGGTGGAGATGGAGGTTCTCACCCTAGGAGGAAGGGTGGAGAAGGTTTGCATCAGCGGGGGGCTGACCCCGGAAGCCCAGGGAAGGATGCGGGAGTGCATCCAGAAGAACGTGGACATCTTCGCCTAGAGCGCCGCGAAGATGTCAGGGTTCGATGCCAATGTGACCTGCCATCGCCTCAACCTGGACCTGGAAGCTCGCCCCGTCCAGCAAAAGAAGAGATCCACGGTGGATAGGTTGGCCGAGCCGATCAGGGAGGAGGTAGCAAAGCTTCTCAAGGCTGGCTTTGTATCCGAAATCCAATACCCCGGCTGAGTCTCCAATGTAGTAATGGTTAAAAAAGGAGATGACTGGTGGCGCATGTGTATTGAATTTTCCTTTCTTAATAAATCATGTCCCAAGGATTGTTACCTCGTGCCTCGGATCGACACGCTGGTTGATTCATCCGTCGGTTTCCCTATAATGAGTTTTCTAGATGCATTTTTAGGTAATCACCAAATCAGGATGCACCCCCCCTCCCCCGACGTCAAAGATGTCTCTTCCATCTTAAGGGATGGGTGCTACTGCTACAAAATTATGCCCTTTGGGCTAAAGAACGCAGGTGCAAACTATTAGAAGATGATGGACAGGGTCTTCCGAGAGCAAAGGGGGAGGAACTTGGAAGTGTATGTGGATGACCTCATGATCATGAGCCGAGATGTCGACTCTCACCTCTGGTCTTGGAGGAAACCTTCGCCACCCTGTGCGAGTATAAAATGAGGTTGAACCCCCAGAAGTGTGTCTTCGGGGCGAGCATGGGCAAGTTCCTAGGACACCTCCTCACCCCAGCAGGTGTAGAGCCCAATCCTGATAAGTTCCGAGCAATCATGGAGTTGGGGTCACCTCGGAATGCAAAAGAAGTGCAGCGGCTGACAGGGAAGCTGGCAGGATTGAGCAGGTTCCTCTCCCGAGCTGAAGAGAAGTCCTCCCCCTTCTTCAAAACTATGAGGAGAGGCCAGAAGTTCGAGTGGACCAAGGAGAGCGAGGAGGAATTCCAATCCCTGAAAAAGCAGTTGACTCAGGCTCCGCTGCTCCAAGGGTCGAAGGAGGGGGAAGATCTATACATATATCTCGGGGTCGGAGTGGATGCCTTGAGCTCAGTCCTGGTTCGGGAAGAGGGGAAGAAGCAACTCCCCATATACTATGTAAGTCGGGTATTAAGGAAGGCCAAGCTCCGTTATCCCATCTTGAAAAAGCTGGCCTTCGCTCTGGTCATCTCAGCCCGGAGGCTCCGGCCTTACTTCCAGTCACACTCGATCTGGGTGGTGACTGACTACCCCCTTGGAAACATCTTTGAGGGGGTGGAGCATTCGGGCAGATTGGCTAAGTGGTTGGTGGAGCTAAGCGAGTTCGACATCACCTTCGTCCCCCATCTCTCGATCAAGGCCCAAACAATGGCCGACTTCCTGGCTAACTATGTGGTCGAGGTGGCGAAGGAAGAGCTCAATCATTCCTTGGAGGGTGATGGTAGATGGCGCTTCGGGAAAGCATTCCCTAGGAGTAGGGGTGATCTTAGAAAGTCCCCAAAAAACGAGAATCGAGCAAACGGTGGTGGTGCATTATCCCATCACCAACAACCAGGCCGAGTATGAGTGTAACACCTCCATTCATCACAGGGAATATAACAGAGGGTCCGGCCGGGGCCCAACGCCATATTTCACAGACAAACGGCGGAATTACGTATGAATATCAAATTACTTTCTACTCGCATCTTAACTCAGAGCATTCTACCGGAAGTTTATAACTTGCAAGAACTCATCATTGAATGTCCACTAAATATATAAAAAACACATTTATGTATAACACCAGAATGTATACAAGTACAAAAACACTCATAGCCTTAAGGTCTTACACGTTTCTTTTAACAAGATGTGGTTTCATACATCGGCACGCAGGCCGGCCACTCATGAAATACAATTCTTCGCACAGCCTTCAAGGGCATACAAGCAGCAGCAAGGGCATCAGCCCGCTCAATCCAATTCAACCCGCCAACACCTGCATATGGACATCCACCCCAAGTGTGATAAACAAAGTAACGGTCAGCATTGATCTGACCAATTATAATGACCCTACCCCAATCCCGTGGCAGTGGTTCCTTCCTTGCATGCATTGCAATCACAGCATATATCTCACAACAAGTGCTCTCACACACAACAACATCACAAATGCGGGCCTTCATGTAAGACGCTCTGTGCACTCAGGGCACGCTTACAGTGTACCGAATCATCTTTGGTCCCACCACCGAGTAGAGGTTCTTAACATGTTGGCCATGGGCACTAGTCTACCACAACACGCATGTTGGAGACATCCTTGCCCATCCCACTTAGAGGTGTTCACCTCACTGCAACCATTGAGCATTTCAGATCGACCTACCTTTGTGGTGTAGCAACCTGGGAAGGCCTGCAGCCCCCCATTTGTATTGCCACCAATCGATCTCTCACCATGCAAGTACAGGTCAGCCCTTTCCCATTGCTCAACTCATCAATAGCGCAGATCTTGACGCGGGTCGGCTTTCCCTTTCCTGTTCAACATACAGCTCACGCAGAGCCACTTTCCAATGCCACAAAGGCTCCATAACCACAAAGAATGGGTCTCACGGCCACATCGCATACATCTCACGCTGAGCATATAGCACAAGGAGCTCACCCAGATCTTCCTATATATGGGAGAATTCTCCATTCACAGGTACTCTCACAAACTTTGTACAATACTCGTTTCATACATGGAGTCTTCTCCGGTTCACAATAAAACATCACCAATCCAGACTAACCGTCTGGATGGGATTTACACAGCATGCCTATTCCGTGCTACTTATTTCCAGATCTAGATGCAGACTCAACCGGGGATATCAACTATCAACCCGCTGGAATCGCTTACGCTTTCCACCTTTTGGTGGAGGATTCCATGCACATGCATAAAGGAGGACTTCACTTGTTCAAGAAGGTGATTGTTACCATTGACGATCGCTTTGGAGCCATGGTAATCTAGCTGGATGGTAATCACCGCAACGGCCTTGCCTCCACAAATCTGAACTCGGCTCTCGATTCGGATCGCTGAAGCTCCTCCGGCAGCCGGATTCCTTCTTCTTCCTTCCTTGCTCTCCCCTCTCCCTATCTCTTTTAGAAAGAGAATGGCCAAGATAAATGAGAGTTTATCTTCAACTCTCGGCCTTATAATAGCAGGGAAGAACCTGGACCATTAGATCCAATTAGATGGAAATGAACAACCACAATCCACTTTGAAATAACTTTTCCTGGGCTGACACGGCTTATGATACGGCTGTGTCACAGGTCGTGTAACTTAAGAGACAAAGGAACCGACTCAATCCAGACCAGGACACGGCCATGGGACACGCCCGTGTCCCAGGCGGTGTACCATACACGGCTTCAGACACGCCTGTGTCCAGCCCGTGTTCAGCTGTCTACACAGCCTGGCTACAAGCCGAGAAGGACACGGCCAAGGCACACGACCGTGTCGCAGATCGTGTGTCCGACCGACATGCCTCTTGAAGATCGTCGACTGTAGTTCATCGAGTACTCGAGACAATACAGAGAAGGACATGTCTTGGGACACACTCGTGTCCCAGGCCGTGTGCCTCACTCGAGACACACTCGAGGCAGTGAGTCCCACTCGAGACCCACTCGAGTCCCACTCGAGACCCACTCGAGTCCCACTCGAGACCCACTCGAGTCCCACTCGAGACCCACTCGAGTACACAGAGCAAGACACGGCCTTGGACATGCCCATGTCCCTGGCCGTGTTGCCCAGTCTACAGTGCAAAGATGTTTGGGGTGTTACAACCCTCCCCCTCTTACAAAAATTTCGTCCAAAAATTTAGCGCAACTGTAGACACCAACAAAACCACTCCTTTGTTTCACCTTTTACAAAAACAATCCAGGTTTAGAGCTCAGAGGTTGCAGCTTGTCTCCCCTCACGGCATCGCATAAACACAAGTTTTTATAAACAGACATACAACATGTACTTTATTACATCACGACAACAGTAAAGTACACTCTTTACTTTATTTCTGCTCGTCCGCATCCCTCATAATCCGCTTTACAGACTCCTGTAATTCTAGATTATACACGTGAGGCTACTGTACTTTATGATTTGAGCTTTGCGGCTCCTGCAATTCGAGAGTGTACACTTGAGGTTGCGTCCAGGATGAAGATGACTCTGCTACTGCCTTACTTTTTTCCTCATACAATGGACCTGTCTTTTTCTCACCCTCTGATGGGCCACTCCAAAAATTGCGGGTGACATGTCCCTGCTTCCCACAATTAAAATATGTACGTGTCTCCACACGTCCTTTCCCAAACGTTGCTCCTGAAGCAACATCCGAAGAAGTTTGTTCAGCAGTCCTAAACCTCTTCTTATCTCGTTTCCTCAATTCTGATTGTTCTGACTGTGGAACTTTGAACTTTGGCTTTTCCCCACATCAAGTTCTTCTTGTCTTGCACCCATTTCAAATCCTTCTCCAACGCACAGGCTGTATCTACTAATGCTTGGAATCCTTGGTTCACCGAACTCGGGAGCACCAACCTCAGCTCATCACGAAGTCCCTCATAGAACCTATTCGTCTTTCGTGCTTCTTCCGCAAAAGTAGACCCCGCATAGCGCCCCAGCCTGGTAAACTCATGCAGGTAATTATCAACAGTACTCTCACCCTGCACCAGATGTTGGAATTCATTTTCCATTGCAATTCGTTACGATAATGGAAAATAATTTTCCTAAAATAATCCTGAGAATTCCTCTATCAATATTTCTCCTAGGCCTCTTCCTGCCAATTGGTGCAATTCGACTTCATCCCACCAAAGCCTCGCCTATCCTTCCAGTAGGAAAGTGGCTAGAGTAACTTTTTGCCCCTCATCAATCCTGATCGTTGTCAGGATCATCTTCACTCTTGCGAGCCAATCCTCGGCCTGCGTTGGGGAACCCCCCTACAAACATAGGTGGATGAAACTACATAAACCGTTTCAGTTGCTCGCCAACCGCTTGCTCGACAATCAGAACCTCAAAATGCTCTTGCCTCTCTCCAACCCGTACTGGCTCCACTGCAGGCCTTGCCTACCCAATAGGCTGTGCATTTATCATTGCAAACAACACCTTAGCAACTAAGCGTACAGTTTCCGCAGAAGGAGGAGGTGTGGGCACCTCAGCTGGTGTCGCACTCTCATCAAAACACTGGGCTCAGACTGCCCAGCTCCACTCCTCGTCACCTATAAGTGTACAAAACACCATTAACGTCCAGTTCAAAACGGAAAACATGCCTAGTATACACGCTCACACTCCCCAAACACATGTATTGCATTCCTAGTGGACATTCATGAGTTCAATTATGTTATCCCTACCAAACCCTAATCTGTGATACCACTTTGTAACACCTTCATCCGTCACATGGAATATAACAGAGGGTCCGACCAGGGCCGCACGCCATATTTCACAGACAAACGGCGGAATCACGTATGAATATCAAAATTACTTTCTACTCGCATCTTAACTCAAAGCATTATAGCAGAAATTTATAACTTGCAAGAACTCATCATTGAATGTACACTAAATATATAAACAACACATTTATATATAACACCAGGAATGTATACAAGTACACAAACACTCACGGCCTTAAAGCCTTACACGTTTCTCTTTATAAGATGTGGTTTCATACATCGGCACGCAGGCCGGCCACACATGAATTACAATTCTTCGCACGAACTTCAAGGGCCTACAAGCAGCAGCAAGGGCTTCAGCCCGCTCAATCCAATTCAACCTGCCAGCACCTGCATATGGACATCCACCCCAAGGGTGATAAAAAAGCAACGGTCAGCATTCAGCTGACCAATTATAACGACTCTACCCCAATCCCGAGGCAGTGGTTCCTTCCTTGCATGCATTGCAATCACAGCATATATCTCACAACAAGTGCTCTCACGCACAACAACATCACAAATGTTGGCCTTCATGCCAGACGCTCTGTGCACTCAGGGCACGCTTACGGTGTTCCGAATCATCATTGGTCCCACCACCGATTAGAGGTTCTTAACTTGTTGGCTATGGGCACTAGTCTACCACAACATGTGTGTTGCAGATATCCTTGCCCATCCCACTCAGAGGTGTACCCCTCATGACAACCATTGAGCATTTCAAATCTACCCACCATTGTGGTGTAACAACTCGGGAAGGCCCGCAACCCCCCATTTGCATTGCCACCAATCGATCTCTCACCACGCAGGTACAGGTCAGCCCTTTCCCGTTGCTCAACTCGTCAATAGCGCAGATCTTGACGTGGGTCGGCTTTCCCTTTCCTGTTTAACATATAGCTCACGCAGAGCCGTTTTCCAATGCCATAAAGGCTCCACAACCACAAAGAATGGCTCTCATGGTCACATTGCATACAGCTCATGCAGAGCATACAACACAAGGAGCTCACCTAGATCATCCTAGATATGGGAGAATTTGCCATTCACAGGTACTCTCACAAACTCTATACAATACTCGTTCCATACATGGAGTCTTCTCTGGTTCGCAATAAAACATCACAAATCTAGACAAACCATTCGGATGGGCTTCACACAGCATGCCTATTCCGTACTACTCATTTCCGGATCTAGAAGCACACTCAACCGGGGATATCAACTATCAACCCACTGGAATCACTTATGCTTTCCACCTCTTGGTGGAGGATTCCATACACATGCATAAAGGAGGATTTCACTTTTCAAAGAAGGATATCGTTACCCTTGATGATCGCTTTGGAGCCATGGTAATCTAGCCGGATGGTAATCACTGCAACGGCCTTGCCTCCACAAATCTGAACTCGGCTCTCGATTGGGATCGTTGAAGCTCCTTCGGCAGCCGGATTCCTTCTCCTTCTTCCTTCCTTGCTCTCCCCTCTCTCTATCTCTTTTAGAAAGAGAATGGCCAAGATAAATGAGAGTTTATCTTTAACTCTCGGCCTTATAATAGCTGGGAAGAACCTGGACCATTGGATCCAATTAGAAGGAAATGAACGGCCACGATCCGCCCTAAAATAACTTTCCTGGGCTGACATGGCCTGTGACACGCCCGTGTCACAGGTCGTGTACCTTAAGCGGTAAAGGAACCGACTCAATCCAGACTAAGACACGGCCATAGGACATGCCCGTGTCCCAGGCCGTGTGCCAAACACGGCTTCGGACACGCCCGTGTCCAACCCATTTTCAGCTGTCTACACATTCTGGCCACAACCCGAGAAGGACATGGCCAAGGCACACGCCCGTGTCGCAGGCCATGTGTCCGACCGACACGCCTCTCGAAGATCGTCGACTGCAGTTCATCAAGTACTCTAGACAACACAGAGAAGGACACGACTTAGGGCACGCCCGTGTACCAGGCCGTGTGCCTCACTCGAGACACACTCGAGGCCTACTCGAGTCCCACTCGAGACCCACTCAAGTACACAGATCAAGACACGGCCTTGGACATGCTCGTGTCCCTGGTCGTGTTACCCAGTCTACAGTCCAAATATGTTTGGGGTGTTGCAATGATGTTGTGATTGTAGAGCTCTACCTGGCCAGGGAGCTGGGAGTGCATGACGTGGAGGTCCTCACTGACTCCATGGTGTTGGCCTCCCAAATCAACAGAGAATTCGAGGTAAGGGAGCCTACTCTGCATCTGTACTTGGCAAAGGTGAAGGGGGGCATCAGAATGTTCTAGACTTTCTCCATCCGGCACGTGCCCACGGAGGAGAACGAGAAGGTAGATCAACTAGCAAAGCATGGTCCCCGGGTGGGGGTACCATCACCGACCTGTTCCGCCCTTCCATCGAGGAGGGAGAGCTGATGGAAGTGGAGAAACATCCCTCGTGGCTGGATCCATTCACGGCCTTCCTTTCCACAGGGGAGTATCCGAAGGGGATGGACAAGAAGAAATTCAAATACAAGTCGGCATATTACCTTATACGAGATGGGCAGCTATACCAGAATACCCTCTTAGGGATGTTGGCGCGTTGCGTGGCTGAGAGGGAGGTCCCGAGGATCTTGGAGGAAGTCCACTCCGGAGAGTGTGGGAGCCATTCTAGGAGTCGGACCCTGGAAGGAAGAATCGTCAGGCAAGGGTACTTCTGGCCGACCTTGAGCCATGACGCCGTAGAGTTTGCAAGGAAGTATAGCAAGTGCCAGTTGTTCTCCTGTTGAGTCCGATTTATATAGGTTTTTTCGGACTCATCTGGGCTAGTTTTAATGCCTGCACTTCTCATTTAGTGTGTTATCGTTGATATTTCATTTATTCTGCTTTTCACGCTAAGTGCTCTATTTTGGGCCCAAGGGTGTGCAATTGCGTATTCTTTTGTTGGGGGTAAGCACATGGTGCTCCCCATGGTTATTTTTGTTCATTTTGTGCTATCTGTTGCTGGGAGCTTGTGCTCCAGCCTTGTTTTATTGCTGTGCAGGTAGTTGGGACGTCCCGGATTTGATTTCCAGTTCTGTATAAAACGCATGGTCGTGCGCATTTCTTCACCCATGGTTTCAGTGCAATCGTGCATTTCACACAGCAATTCTGGGGCCTTCTGTTTCTACCCGTGCGTTTTGTTCCCGCACGGTTTAGGCCAAACCGTACGAGAAGGAATCGCACGGTCTACACATTTTCTCTTTAATCCAGCATTCTGGTGTAAATCATGTGTTTCCTTCACGCACGGGCAAACGCGCCCGTGCGCGAGTAAAATGCACGGTTCCCCTGTTTTACCCTATTTTCTGCTCTCTATGTTTACCCGTGCGATTTCCTTCACGCATGGGCGGAAGCGCCCGTGCGCGAGTAAAACGCACGGGTCAACGCATCTTCTTCCACGATCCAGATCTGAAAGTTAATAACGCACGGTTAGCGCATGGTCGTGCGCGGGACCGTACGTGCCTATTTGTCTGACCTGTTTCTATTTAAAGCGCAGATTTTCCACCATTTGGGAATAGCTTCGATCCCAGCCGATTTCTCTGGCGTTTTAGGGCAAAACTCCGTTGTTTCACCTCCGCCCTTCATCTTTCATCAAGGGGAGAAGCTCCGGCCATGCTCGTGAAGCCTATACCTTGCCGGTGCTTTCTCTCGGCCTTCTCCTTCATCTTCTAAGCTCTATTTCAAGCTTCGACGCCATAGTTAACAAGTGAAGGGAAGCTTGCAACTTTCTGCCGGATTGTGACATGAAGAAGATGGGTCCATTGGAAGGTAGTGACAACCCTTCTCTACCCCGGACGTAGTTGAGGACCGAGCTTGGATGCGGATTGACAACCCGGCGATTCCTTCCGAGAACCCTCGACGAGCCTTCGGATTTGGTTGATCTCTTGACTTGTTCTTCCTTTATTGTTGTTTATGTGCTGCTGAAATTTTGTGAATATGATGTGCTCTTAGTTGTAAACGTTATTATTTTAATGTATATGTGAACTTGTATAGTTTATTCTTAAGTTGCTTGAGTTGCGCCTTTATTTCCATCTGACACCACATCTGTTCTTGCCATTCTAGCAATTGCTAGAAGCGTGCGTAGCGAAGAGGTGCTTACAACCCTCAAATCCTGGTTCTTACGCTTGCCTACTCGTCCATCCGCCCAGCGATTCGGTGCATATCGGCCTGTGTAGTCTTCCATCCCGCCTGGCGAAGCATTGCATAGCGGCATTGCATAGGAGTAGTTGTTAGCTTTTTACTTTATTTTTCCAGCAAATATCAAAACCCCCCTTAGTCAAATCCGACCTAAGGACTTCAATCTCAAGTCCCCGTCGATATTAACTCCCCCTTTACTATGTTCCTTGAAGAAATCGATACTTGGGAAAGCCACCCATTTTATATTACTTGTGCGACCGGTACACTTGTCATCCAACGCATATTCACCCCCCTCCAACTGCAGCCAGCTCAGTGCCTAAGGAGAATCACAGCGCCCTGGCCCTTTGCAATCTAGGGAATGGATCTGGTAGGGCCTTTCCCCCAGGCCAGAGGACATAGGAGATTCTTATTGATCATGATTGACTATTTTTCCGAGTGGCTAGAAGCCAAGGCGTTGGCCAAGGTGACCTCCCAGGTCATCTGGAAATTTGTGTGGGGGGAAATCATCTGCCGGCACGGGTTGCCCCGGGCCATTGTCACGGACAATGGGCCCCAGTTCGCTAGCACCGAATTCATCAGCTTCTGTGGGCAACTTGGGATAGATCTCAGATTTGCTTCGGTTCATCACACCAGGAGAAACGGGTAGGTGGAGGCGGCAAACAAGATCATCGTCAACCTCCTGAAGAAGGGTGGAGAACTTGATGGGAATCTGGGTGGAGCAACTCCCTTCGATCCTCTGGGCTCTTAGGACCACACCCAACATCGCAACTGGAGAGACTCCCTTCAAACTCTCCCATGGGTGCGAGGCGGTAATCCCAATAGAGTTCGAGGTTTGGACGCCTCGGGTGGTCGAGGAAGGGGAAGATATGGAGGAGTGGAGAGATGAGAATGAGGAGGATCTGCGGCTCTCCCTTGACATGGTATAGGAGGTACGCGACCTCTCTGCCATCCGCCAGGAGGAAGTGAAAAGAAGAATGGCTAAGTATTTCAACAAGCACGTCAGGGTCAAACAATTAGCAGAAGGGGACTTGGTTCTAAAGAAGGTAAATATTGTGGGACGGTCAGCTGCCGTGGGAAAACTCAACCCCAATTGGGAGGGTCCGTACATTGTAAAAGAAACATTGAGGTCAGGAGGATGTTGGAACACCCTATTACTAATTTGGGTAAGGATCACTATGTTTGTCTTAGGAAACCAGGTTGACCTAGTTGTATAGTTGTAAAGGTCAACATTAGAATGTGTCTAGGGCTTAGAATTTAGGTTTGAGCTGCCCCCAGGACCATTCAAGGAATCAGACTTAAAACTGAGGAAAAGACAATTATCGTCGAACTTAGGTCGACGAAACGTCGAACTCCGTTCGACGCTCTCTGAGCTCAACCTTGCTAAAGTCGTCGAGCTTCGGTCGACATTCTTCGAGCTCAGGTCGACGATCACTCTTCTCTTGTTCTTCAGGTCGCTGAGCTCGGTTCGACGATCTTCGAGCTCAGTTCGACGTTTTCTGTGTGTTTGATCTTTTTCATCTCTGAGCTCAGTTCGATGATCGTAGAGCTCAAATCGACGATTTTCTAAGAGATCGACGTTTTTAAGGATTCAAAAGCTGCCAGTCTTTGGAATGTTTTTGAATTCTCTCAGCAGTTATGTCAAGAGGATCTGCCAGACGTTTTTCTTTATTCTAGAGCAAGTTTCAAGGAATTATTCAGAGAATGTTTTATTGGACTTTCCTCTAGAAGACAAAAACTTTTATGGAAGACATTTATGACTGCCAACGGCTATCTTTGTCAAGAAATTCTTCAGAAAATTAGATCCTTCTTTTTGTCTTAAGTCATATAGATACTCAAGATAGAACATATATTAGCAGAACAGAGAGATTAACAGTAACAGATAACAAGTGATCAATTCTGAAGAATCAGTAGAACAATCTCTTTGCTTACTGAAAAGTGGTCATAGCTTCATCATCAAGAACTACAGACACCAAATATTTCAGCATCTGCTGGAATCATCTTCTGCTGGAGATCTGAAGCCTCTGAAGACCTATCACCCTGAAGCAAAGCTCTCACTCCTGAACCATTCTATATCTCAGGGGGAGCTTTGACATCGTCAACAATCCACTAGTCTTCTCTCATTTGATTTGGGAACAGAGAAGACAACTTCACCTCTTTACTTTTTCTTTTCCTGCTGTAAAAGGGTTATCAAAACTCCCTTCAAAAGTTCTGAGACTGGTTCTGAGAGCCTTGTCAAAACTCAGTGGTGGCAAGACACCTGATCAAAAAATCTAGTTTGGTTTTTAAGCACCTTATCAAAAGCTCATTGGTGTCAGGACACCTGATCAACTCATCCTGAGTGGATTCCTACCAAGGGTGGTAGAAGAGTGGATGTACCCAGGCTTTTGGGGAACCATTATATTTTCCTTGTGTCTTCTGGCTTGCTTGTGTGATTGTTTTGCTGTGTGCTATGCTCTTTATTTCTTGGTTTTTTAATTCATTACTAGCACTCTACACTATAATATAAATTGAATTTTATATGTGCTGATTATTTCAAAACTGTGAAATTAATTTAAATAAACTCTATTCACCCCCCTCTAGAGTTGAGATAGATCTTGTTCTCACTTTCAATTGGTATCAGAGGGAGGTTGGTTGCTCATACAGGCTAATACTTGAACCAAAAGATCCTTGATAAGATCAGTCTCTTAAGAGGGTTATTTTCACTATATCTATCTATTTATATAGACATGGCACAGAACAAAGATTATGCAAGCACCAGACCTCCAGTGTGCAACCTTTCCAAGTTTGCACTCTGGAAGGCAAGGATTAAACTTTATATGAATTCTATTGATGAGGATATATTTAATTCTGTTTTGACAGTGTGCCCAACACCTCCAGAAACCACAAGTACAAGTACTGTTCCACCTCCCTCAGGAACAGATGCAGACATAAAGAAATGGAAAACTGCAGATGCAAAGGCCATGAACATCTTAGCTCGGGCAATGTCTGATTAGATATTTCAGAAGGTAGCTGACTGCAACTCAGCCAAAGGAATTTGGGACAAGCTCTCTGAAATTGTCTCAGGGTCTGCTGATGAAAGGAAAGACAGGAGATCCCATCTGATAAGCCAATATGAGAACTTCAAAAAGGGAGAAGCTGAATCAGTGGCTGACATGTACAATAGACTAAGTCTGATTGTCAATGAGTTAAAGACTTTGGATAAAGAAATCTCATTGACTGAGCTGAATGACAAAATCTTAATGTGCTTCCCCAGCACTTGGGATTCAAGAATCTGGCCAATCAAAGATGCCAGAATTCTAAATGAGATTACCACTGAAGCTCTCCTGGGCAAGCTCAAATCCTATGAGCTGCTCATTAAAAATAGAGAAGAAGAACAAAAGGCTACTTCTCCAATCACAAGGAAAGAAAAGACCATAGCCTTCAAAGCTGCAGAAGAGGAGCCTGAAGATAAAGCTACAGGAAATGATGAGCTCCTAAGTCTACTGGCCAAAAGATTCTACAAGATGGCCAGAAAAGACTTCAGAAAGAGATCATACAAGGGTCATGATAAACCAAGGTATGATAAATCAAATAACAATAAAGAAATCATATGTTTTGGTTGTAGGAAACCAGGCCATATTGTGCCTGACTGTCCAGAAAATAAGAACAATGACAAGAAAGATAGAAGAGAAAGAAGAAAGGAAAAAGACTTCGAAAGAACAGCTCATACAAACCCTCCTTCAGCAAGAACAAACATGCAAAGAAGGGATTTGTTGCTGAGACATGGAGTGAAACTGAAGAGGACTCTGAAGCCTCATCCAGCTCTAGTGATGATGAGGATGATGCTGATGAAAAGGAATTCTGCATGATGGCTATCAATGCCTCTCAAACAGACTCAGAAGCAGAAGAGTCAGAATCAGATTCAGAAGCTCAACTAGAAGAAGATCAGGTAATCAATTCATTTGATTTCAGTTCTGAGGATTTTAAACATGAGTTTAAGGTACTATGCCTAGATCTGTTGGAGTCTGAGAAGGAAATCACTTCCCTCAGAAAACAACTATCTGAGCATAGCACTATAAAATCAGAGAACCTCAAACTCTCTAAGGAGTTGGAATGCTGTAGGGAGGAGATAGCTTCACTGAAAAGTGAACTATCAAAAGCCAAAAAGTTTGAAGAATCCCTAAATGGGAGAAGTATCAGACTGATGGACATTACAAGCACAGTGAACTCTAGACTTAATAGTACACTGGGCTTGGGTGCTTCATCTAGCCAACCTACAATATTAACAACTCCAATCAAATTTGTCCCTGATAAAGGGAAGTGAGTAGTAGAGGTACCTAGGAAGAATGCAGATCTGCCAAAGAAAATTACAGTTCAACAGATTGCGTCAAGCAGAGCTCGACGATCGTCGAACAGAGCTCGACGATCTAACCCAAGATCGTCGACCTCAGCTCGACGATATCCAAACTCTGAACTCCAGTATAATCGATCTTCGAACAGAGATCGACAATCTGACCCAAGATCGTCGACCTCAGTTCGACGATCGTCGAACAGAGATCAGGTCTGTGAACAATCCTTCAATGGTACATCTAGATTCAATCCTAGAAGTCCCACATCCCAAGGCTTTAACCCGTATACTGAATGGATAGTACATCCTAGGAGATACCATCCTGAAGGTTATAAGAGTCAACCTGGGATGTCTTTCATTTCTGAATTCAAGGGATATCAAACTAGGCCCAAGGTTAACTGGGTCAAAAACATATAAGCTGATTTTGTGCAGGTGAAGACCTATCCAACATCAAACCAGTTATGGTATCTGGATAGTGGGTGCTCAAAGCATATGACAGGGAATAGGGAGAACCTATCATCCTTCATAACCAAACTTGGACCCAAAGGAATTTTTGGTGATTCAAATTTTGGCCAAACCAAAGGATATGGTGCTGTTCAGATAGGCTCAGTCTGTAATATCCCATTTCCAACTAAACCCCTAAGAGTAGTTTCGTCATGACAAAACCCTAGGAAGCCCAAGAAAAGTCAAGTGGACGTGGTGGTGTGGATAGGGGAACTATGGTCTGCAAATAGTAAATTCCAAAACCTTGGTTTAAGGTGATCATGGGGCTTCACCAAGACTCCAAGACCCCACCCATACCTTCATAACCCTAGTAAGGAGGTCAATAGGTCACTAAGGACCCATGGAGGGCAGTCAAAGGAGCTAAATTGACCAAAGTCAACTCTAACCCTAATTGGGTCAAATTGACCTCCAAGGGGCAATACAACGTTATCTTGCCATAAACATTATGGCGTTCAGTGAGCTCTGCTCACTCAACGCCGTCTTGTAATATAAGGTATGGCGTTGAGTGAGTAGAGCTCACTCAATGCCATAAAGTAAATGGCGTTGAGTGAGCAGAGCTCACTCAACGCCGTCTTACCATGAAAGTTATGGCGTTGAGTGAGCTCTGCTCACTCAACGCCATAGAGTAAATGGCGTTGAGTGAGCTCTGCTCACTCAACGCCGTCTTGTCATAAAAGTTATAGTGTTGAGTGAGCTCTGCTCACTCAATGCCGTCTTGCCATATAGGTATGGCGTTGAGTGAGCTGAGCTCACTCAAAGCCATAGAGTAAATGGCGTTGAGTGAGCCCTGCTCACTCAACGCCGTCTTGCCATAAAAGGTATGGCGTTGAGTGAGCTGAGCTCACTCAAAGCCATAGATTAAATGGCATTGAGTGAGCTGAGCTCACTCAACGCCATAGAGTGAACGGCGCTGAGTGAGCTCAGCTCACTCAACGCCATTGTACTTAGACAATTTCTGGCAAAACTTCAGCCTGTTGGATGGTTTGGCTGAATCGGATAACACGCCCGTGTTAGCTTAGACACGCCCGTGTTCAACAGTGCACGCCCGTGCCCAGTCGCTATACTTCATTCGTCATAGCCCGGCACAACCAGAGCAGGTCACGGGTATGACACGCCCGTGTCACCATGCGACACGCCCGTGACAGCACTATTCCCGGTTAATGAAGAGAGAGAAATAAGGAGTTTATGACATGCATGGCCTGGGAGGTCAAGGGCCCACTCTCTTGCTAGAACCACCTCCCCAGCCATGGCAGCCACTTAGAGAAGAGAGCAAAAGTCTTTGGGACTCATCCTTCCCCTCCCCAACCACCCTCATTCAATTCACTAAGACTAAGAGATTTCAGCCAAATGATATTTGACTGATTTCAGCCATGCAGATCATGCTTCATCCCCCCACCCACCATGGCCGCCAACTTTTACTAGAGACTAAAAATGGCCAAGCTTCCTACAGCCACCTAACACCCCATCTCTCCCTTTTAAAAGCTTCTCTGAACTCCAAGGGTTCAAGTCCACACTCTTCTTGAAGGAGCCAAGGAGTTTCACTTGCTGTTGCAAAATTCAGGCGACGCCACCACCGCGCAAATGGCATCACGACGATCGGCTCGACTCCAAACTGCGAATAAGGTCCTCCTCTACTCCTTCTTCTATGGATAGATCTTAGAAGTTATTAGGAGAGAAAATCGGGCTCAAAAGAGCTTGATCGGGTGAGGTTTTCCATGGTTTTTCCAAAAAAATGGTGGTCGGGTTCGCCGGAAACCGCCACTCCGGCGGCCGTGCCGCCACCCGACGGTAGCCCTCGCCTCAACGGAGGTGGTGGTGGTGGTGGCTGGCCGGGGAGATGGCTGGATGGCCGGGAAATAGCTTGGAAAAGCTACAGGAAAATGACTTTTAAAAGCTCTGGTTTCGGGCTGTTTAGGAAGATGAACAGTGCCATTAGGATTAGTTTATATTTTATTAAAAGAAAATTCTGAATGAAATTATCTGTCACATTAAATAAATTGGGAAAAATACTTAGAGGCTAGATCAGGAAAAACTGTTAACATGAAAATTGTAGATCTATGAGTCTACTTTATTTTAAAATTGATTTGAGTCAATTTGGAGTCCTGGTTAGATCACAACACTCATTTTGGTGAGATCTATACATAGGGCTGACCAGAGAATGAATTTGATGCCCATTCCAAACCAAACCTCCAAATGACATGAAATTTGGGGTATGGACTATTATTATCTATATCTAGGACATATTCAAAAATTAGAATTTTTGAAGAACATTTTTCTATAGTTTTTAGAAAAATTTAATAATCCATGATTAAATTATTTGGGTGTCACAAACATCTCAGAACTCTCCCAAATTTTGGTGGGTGGTCTTATAGGGAATCTTAGGGCTCTGGTAATAATTTCACCTCATTTGAAGGTGTTTTGGTCAGGGAATGATCAATCCCTAGTTCTACCTTAAAAGAAGGATTTTTAAGTAAAAGTGTACTTGAGGTTTTGAGTGGTCAACTCACCTCAGCAGAGGCTGATATTTTGACCACTGGCTTGGTATGATCATTATCATCCCCTTAGGGAAAATAGGGTGGTTTAGGGTTGATTTACCCTAGGATCCAAGCTCAAACCCTAAATAGAGGGTTTTGAGGGTTGTGAAGGGCATGTGGCCAAAACACCTTGTATGACTATGAAATTTTGTAGGGAGGATATTAGGGTAACTATAACCTCTGGTTAAAATCTTAGGGTGTTTTGGAAAGTTTAGGACCCACAAAACCCTAACCCTAGTTTAGGGCACAAACATTGTAGGGTTGAAATGGGCTATCTAAACTCCTCAAACTAAGGTGCAATTTTGGTAGATTGGTCATAAGGATATTATGAGACTCTGGTAATTTAATTGGGAATTTTGGGACAATAGTTATAGTACTTTATGTGTAACACAAGGGATACCTCAATTTCATAAATTGAAGATTATGGTCCCTCTGACCCTTGGGAGGTCATGAAAGTTTGGCAGAGGAAGTTTTGAATCATTATATGAATATATAAATTTTATGAAAATTTTTGGGTATATATTTGAGGTACTTACTTCACAAGCTTGTTAAATGAGGAAATTATTCAATAATTTAATTAAGACTATTTACTTATAAATAAATTATGAAAGTTTGGTAGAAGAAGTTTTGAATCATTATATGCATATATAAATTTTATGAAGATTTTTGGATACATAATTGAGGTACTTACTTCACAAGCTTGTTAAATGAGGAAATTATTCTATAATTTAATTAAGACTATTTACATATAAATAAATTATGAAAGTTTTGCATAAGAGTTTTTGAATCATTATATGCATATATAAATTTTATGAAGATTTTTGGATACATAATTGAGGTACTTACTTCACAAGCTTGTTAAATGAGGAAATTATTCAATAATTTAATAAAGACTATTTACTGATAAATAAATTATGAAAGTTTGGTAGAAGGACTTTTGAATCATTATATGCATATATAAGTTTTATGAAGATTTTTGGATTCATAATTGAGGTACTTACTTCACAAGCTTGTTAAATGAAGAAATTATTCAATAATTTAATTAAGACTATTTACTGATAAATAAACTATGAAATTTGGCCCAAATCATTTATATGCCATTAGAATAATACTGGAATTTTCTCTGGATTTTTTGAAGCAATATAATCTTTTATATTTCTTTAAATGAATTTTCAAGGGTTAAAATGAAATAGGAATTTTGCGATAAAACCTTACTGAAAAATTTAGATGTTTTGGAAGATGAGTTAAATCCTTATTTTAAATGTCATATAAAATTAGTGGAATGATATCTTGCCTGAAAATGATACTTCATGTTCATTATTGGAAAAATTAGTCACTAGAATAATTAAATAAATTATTAAATAAATAAGGAAAATTTTGGGTCTCTGGATTTAGGGCTTAAAGGTCATAATGGACCTCCATTAATTATTATAAGAGTATCGGATGTTTACTTGACATACTTCCCATTTTACCTAACATTAAACCTTGGTGGTCTGCATATAGTAACTCTTCAGAAATAATCTGGAGTACAAGTTAGGTACATAAGAGTTCATCACTCAGGGTTGGATAAGATAGGAATGAGTTTGACTAAATGTTGGATGATGTTTTGGGATCGACGAAAGATCGTCTTCCCCATAAAGTGGAAGGTCAAATCTCCTTAGGTCTAGTCACTGTAATATGGAAATGAAAGAGGTAAAACCTAAGTCGTAGGCATAGAGTAAATAGTAAACTCAGGGTTTCACACATTCACACCCCAGTGTCCCGGGAGATGGTATGGGTTACTGGGGCAATAAGCCCGGTAGTTATTGGGTATGATAGTCCAGGGAGCTTTGGTCCGGTAGTAGATTATGACGGACGGGGTTGTCCGGTGAGCTTTGGCTCGGTGGACGGTTATGACGGACGGGATAGTCCGGGGTGCTTTGGCTCGGTGGTAGATTGTGACGGACGGGATAGTCCGGGGAGCTTTGGCTCGGTTGTAGATTATGATGGACAGGATTGTCCGGTGAGCTTCGGCTCGGTTGGTTGTTTGACTCATAACTATTGCATGTGCATAAAAGGTTTAAGGTGGCGGGTCTTCGATATTGGGGAGTTCGATGCACCGACACCAACATCGTTGGCTCGGCAAGTGTGGTGAGCACTTCGCCAACAGAAGTCCGGTGCGCCAGCCGGCAAGAGTACGCAGGCGTCCGCTTAGTGCACCAAGCGTTGAGGCGTACGATAGGTCTGACCGGTAGTGCTTTACTGGTTTAGAGGTGGGCGAGGCCCAACCCACCGCTTTCGTCTGCCACTACGGAGGTATCCTGGGAGGTAACGGCTCCGAAAGGGGGAACTAAAGGTCTGTGTACACAGAGTCGAGTGGGTGAGTTGCACTTGCATGTTCACATCATAACATATTTGCATTCCATAGCATAACCATTGCATATAACCTGACACCTATTGTATAAGCGGTATGGGACGCTCTATACATTAGGCCTTGCAGAACGACCCCTTGGCATATAAGTTCGTGCGAGCGTGCTTATAAGTCAAGGTTCTCTTTCAGTATTATTTATATGTTATGCCTGCTAGTAAAACCGACACCCTATCGTATAAATCGGTATGGGACTTTTTATACGATAGGAGCCCTGCAAGAGACCCCTTCGCTTATGTGTTT
The DNA here is from genome assembly GCA_039513925.1 of Platanthera zijinensis. Taxonomy (NCBI): domain Eukaryota; kingdom Viridiplantae; phylum Streptophyta; class Magnoliopsida; order Asparagales; family Orchidaceae; genus Platanthera; species Platanthera zijinensis. The sequence continues at coordinate 163,501,910 of CM077082.1, read as the reverse complement.
TCACATAAGTTAATGTTACTTATTTAGATTTTGTATAATTATTATCACACTTAACATTGTTAGTTTAGTTCCGCTGCCATCTGCAATTTGACTATTCTCCACCTTCAAGTCCTTCCCTTTCCTTCTCCCCGCTCGGTACTTAGGAGCCAGGGAAGGGGTGGGGGACGATAGGACTTAGTCTTTTAGACTATCGGTTTTCGAACCACATCATTTAGGGGACCACGGAGCCCAGCATGGAGGAGCAGCCCCGGAGGTCGGCACGCTTGGAGATCAGACAGTCTAGTACCGGAGTCCAGATAGCAGGGACTGTGAGTCCTGAACACTAGTAGTTATATTAGTTTGCTTCCGTGATGAGTGATTTGTAGTGAGGACTTGATGTACAGGGCATAAGCCCGAGATTTTCATTATATGTACCATCTGTGGACACTCCCTTCGTGGAGTTTATTTTTCTATATAAGTGATTTCTGTGGACTTACTTTTATACTTATGCTACAGTAGAGATCGATTCGGCCGGCAGAACCGGCGTCTTGTAGTGACGGCCTTCCCGGGTGAGAAGGTATCACTGCAAGGCGGCAGTTCTGGGCCTAAGACCCCAGTGTCTAAAAAGAAAAAAAATGGGGGTCTTACAAGTGGTATCAGAGCAAACCTCGATCAGAAAAGTAGCAGTCCACTAACCCTGGGACACCCCCGCTCGAGTTTAGTTTGGGGACAAACTAAGCAGCGGAAGCAGTGGTGGGCCCATATGGGAAATCACATGAAAATTGTCCACTTTTAGTTAAATCTGTGAGACTTCTTATAATTGTCTTCTATTACGCAGCCCCCAGCGCAGCCAACACCACAAGGCAGAGTTCAGCAGACTCCGACTGTTGCACCACCTCCCCCGGTCCCCACTCCATTCTTACACTCGGAGATGGGTCAAACGCTGACGGCCATTCTAGATGCTTTCAGGGCTCAGCAGGTTCCGGCTCCGCAGCCGAACCCGGGGGCCAATTGGCTGAGCATTTTTCGAGGACTCTCTCCTCCATCTTACTTGGGGACAGAATCCGCTGTACGGACAGAGGAGTGGCTAGATATTATGTACGAAATGCTGACTGGGATACGATGTCCCTGGGAGGAGAGGGTGGCCTTGGTTGTCTCCTGCCTGGAGTCCCATGCTAAGAGGTGGTGGAAGACGCTGCTGGACACAAGATTTGTTGATAGGGAGGTTGCGGAAGTTACCTGGGAAGAGTTCAGAACCGCGCTGCTGGAGCATTTTGTTCCACAGTCGGCCAGGGATGAGTTGGAGGAGCGGTTCAGCTGAAGCAAGGCACCCGGACAGTGGTAGAGTACCATCGGGAGTTCGACCATTTGGCTCGATATGTAGATTCTTACCAGCTGGACGAAGCGGGATACATCAAGAGATTCTATAAGGGCCTGCGGGAGGACTTGAGGGAGGCTTTGTTGTTTGTATCCGACGGGCCTATCTCCCCGATTTTGGAAATGGCAAAGAGGATCGAGGCCGACTGGCACACCACTCGGGGCCGGAAGCGGCAAGCGGAGGATTAGGGCCGGAGAGCAAGAAATGATCAACGGCAAGGTGCTGTACCAGGTGGGAGAAGGACAGAGGACTAGCCTCGTCAGGAAGTGAGGCAGGAGCCGAGGGAGCAGGTGATATTGGCCCCTCAGCCTCTTCAGATGAGGGAGGCACCGAGACCCGGGGGTATGGCATTTCCCCCACCGGAGTGCTACAACTGCCACCAGGTAGGACACATTCGGAGAAACTGCCCCATGAGGGGAGCACCCTTACCAGCACCCCAGGATGCCTCGCATGCCCAACAGTTTGGAGGACGAGGACGTGGTTTCCAGGGTGCAGATCGTAGGCAGCAGAGGGAGCAAATTTATGCACTGGATCTGGCTCAGCCCCGAAACCCGGAGCAAGTAATCACTGGTACGTCTGAAAATTCTGGTTTAAGTTATTTCTCATGAACTTAAATTTTATATAGAAGTGACAATCTAGGAAAGAAAACCATGGCTAGAATTCTGAGACATTTAAATTTTTCCCAAAACCCCAGGAATAGTTTTCATCAGCGGCAAACCCGCATATACGCTATTTGATACGGGTGCTTCGCACTCATTTATATTGGAGGCCTTCATAGAAGGATTGGAAGGCGTAGAACGATTCACGGGTCTGATGGTGAGGATACGACTACCCGACGGATCAGAGTTGTTCACCTCTGCCCACTGCAACATGGAGGCGGAGATCGGCGGAAGGATATTTGAAGCTCCAGCGACGATCATAAAGATGCCAATCTTTGATTTGATCCTAGGGATGACGTGGTTGAACTGGAATCATGCTCAAATTGACTGCACGTCCAAAAGAGTTACCGTAAGACATGGGGATTCATACCTCGTCATTGAAGGTATTAAATCTATTCCCCCTCTCATACTGTCGTCTGTACAAGCCGTCAAGGCTCACTTACAGGGGGAAGAAGTGTATGAAGTAATATTTGAGATGACTGAGACCAAGGTCTCCACCTCGGATATTCCAGTGGTGCGAGATTTTGCTGACGTATTCCCAGAGAAACTACCTGGGCTACCCCCGCACCGGGAGCAGGATTTCCGGATACAGCTGGTGCCAGGGGCTAAGTCGGCAGCTAGGGCCCCTTACCGGATGGCCCCGAAGGAATTGACAGAGTTTCGAAGCCAACTCCAAGAACTGGTGGAGGCTGGATTTGTTCGACCGAGCTCTTCGCCTTGGGGAGCCCCGGTCTTATTCGTTAAAAAGAAGGACGGAACTCTGAGACTGTGCATCGACTACCGAGCACTAAACCGATTGACAGTGCAAAACACATATCCGTTGCCAAGGATAGATGAGCTGTTTGACCAGCTAGAAGGTGCGCATTTCTTTTCCAAATTGGATTTGAGGTCTGGTTACTACCAGCTAAGGATCCAGGAGGAGGACATTCCGAAGACTGCTTTCAGTAGCAGATATGGGCTATATGAATTTACAGTGATGCCCTTCGGGCTCACAAATGCGCCATCAGCATTTATGAGCCTTATGAATCAGGTGTTCGAAGAATATTTAGATGTGTTTGTCATCGTGTTTATCGATGACATCCTCATTTACTCAAGGACAGAGGAGGAGCACACACGGCATCTGACGCTGACCCTGGAGAGACTACGGGAGCACAAGCTTTATGCAAAGATCAGCAAATGCCAGTTTTGGTTGAAGGAGGTGGCCTTCCTAGGCCATATCATCAGTGGTGTTGGGTTGGCAGTGGACCCGGCCAAGATCCAAGCGGTTCGGGACTAGCCACAATTGAAGACGGCCACAGATGTACGAAGTTTCCTAGGACTTGCCGGTTACTACCGGAAATTTGTAGAGGGATTCTCTCGTATCGCCCTCCCACTCACATCTCTGACAAGGAAGGAGGTGCCCTTTATCTGGACCCCACGATGTAAAGAGGCTTTTCAAGAGCTAAAGGGGCGACTCACTTCGGCTCCAATACTTGCCCTTCCTTCAGGGAAAGAAGGATTCCAGGTCTACACCGATGCCTCCTACCAGGGCATGGGGGCAGTACTTATGCAGAATGGCCATGTGATAGCTTATGCTTCTCGGCAGCTAAAGAAGCACGAGAAAAACTACCCAGTTCATGACTTAGAGATGGGAGCGGTCATTTTTGCACTAAAAGTCTGGCGTCACTATCTGTACGGTGTCCACTGCGACATATACTCCGACCATAAAAATCTGAGGTATGTGGACACACAGAAGGAGCTAAACATTAGACAGAGACGATGGGTGGAATTTTTAGCAGACTACTAGTATGAGATGCACTACCACCCCGGAAAGGCGAATGTGGTAGCAGATGCATTAAGCCGAAAGACCGCAAACGCTGGAGTAGGAACACCGTTGATGACCTTGGAGTTAATACAGATGTTTGATAAGATGCAAGTATCCCTGGTATCTGAGGATCACCCTGAGTTATACCGAGAATATCTGTCGTCATTAATCGCCACGGATGACATACGAGAACGGGTCAAGGATGGACAAAGGCAGGATACTCAGCTAGAGCCGATATTCCGGTCCTTAGAAGCAGGCACTGCGGGAGATTACACACTGAGGGATGATTTAGTATGCTTCAGAGGACGGGTCTACATACCAGAGGGAGGCCAGATCCGGGAGGACATCATAATGGAGGCTCATTGCAGTTGATATTCGATACACCCGGGGATTACGAAGATGACTGCAGATCTGAAGAAGACTATGTTCTGGCCCGGCATGAAGAAGGATATCACCTACTTCGTGACCCATTGCAAGGCGTGCCAATTAGTAAAAGCGGAGTGCAGAAACCCCGCAGGGTTATTGCAGCCACTCCCAGTACCAGAATGGAAGTTCGATGATATTGCCATGGACTTTATACATGGACTTCCTCGATCTAGGACGGGGAACGATTCGATATGGGTGATCATCGACCGACTGACGAAGGTGGCGAGGTTTATTCCAATCAGGAAGGATGATACGGTGGGGGTGTTAGTCCGGAAATTTGTGGAGCAGTTCACCCGCTACCATGGTGTACCCAAGTCGATTGTGTCAGACCGGGACGGACGATTTACATCCAGGGAGTGGAGGTCAGTGCAAACTTACTTAGGCACTCGACTAACCTTCAGTACGGCTTTTCATCCCCAGACAGATGGACAGACAGAACGGACCAACCGGACTTTGGAGGATTTACTACGACTCTGCGTATTAGATCGCGGTGAACCATGGGAGAAGCTATTACCACTGATCGAGTTCTCGTATAATAACAGCTACCAGTCCAGTATTAAAATGGCTCCTTATGAGGCGTTGTATGGACGAAAGTGCAGGACTCCTCTGTCATGGATACAGGACGAGGATCCTAAGGCATTGGGTTCGGAGTTTGTCGAGGACACCGAAGCTCAGGTAAGATTGATACGGGACAGAATGCTGGAAGCACAGAGCCGGCAGGCTAAGTTTTACGACGCTCGGCACCGTCAGGTGGAATTCCAGATAGGAGATCAGGTGTTCTTGAAGATCCGACCCATGCATGGAGTTACTCGGGTACGCGGACAGAGGAAGAAGCTCAGCCCAAGGTACATGGGGCCTTATAGGATCCAGGAGCGGATCGGTCCCTTGGCATACAGGCTGGAACAGCCACCGGAGCTGGCGAGTCTGCACGACGTGTTCCATATATCCTCTCTTAGGAGAGCTCTACTACGTCCAGAGCAGCAAGTTACAACCATAGATGGACCGATAGCATCTGATCGGTCAGTTCACCTAGAACCGGTCCGGATTGACGACAAGGGGGTACGAGTTCTACGCCACAAGAGGGTTCCGTTAGTCAAGGTCCTGTGGAGAAATCACGGAAGAGAGGAGCACACATGGGAGCCCCAGGACTTGATGCGACAAAGATACCCGGAACTCTTCAGTCAGGTATTCCTCGTAACCACTCAAGATGTTCAAATTACCTTCCTATTTTAAACTAGTAGAACTGAAATTTCAAGGTTATGGGCTAAACTTTTGTTTATTGGGGTCTAGATTTTTGCCAGTTGGGCTACTTGGTCTTGAAATTGACAAACACCTTTAAACCTCACATGACAAACATGAGGTCGTGACATAAAACTTTCAACTCTCATGGGATGTTACAAGTTTCTTCCTCCCTGATAGGAGTCCCCATGTGCTTAACCTTGATTTTGGGGACGAAATCTTTGTTTTGTTTATTGGGATTTGTAACATCCCATTTACAACTAGACCCCTAAGAGTAGTTTCATCATGACAAAACCCTAGGAAGACCAAGAAAAGTCAAGTGGACCTGGTGGTGTGGATAGGGGCACTATGGTCTGCAAATAGTAAATTCCAAAACCTTGGTTTAAGGTGATCATGGGGCTTCACCAAGACTCCAAGACCCCACCCATACCTTCATAACCCTAGTAAGGAGGTCAATAGGTCACTAAGGACCCATGGAGGGCAGTCAAAGGAGCTAAATTGACCAAAGTCAACTCTAACCCTAATTGGGTCAAATTGACCTCCAAGGGGCAATACAACGTTATCTTGCCATAAAAGTTATGGCGTTGAGTGAGCTCTGCTCACTCAACGCCGTCTTGCAATATAAGGTATGGCGTTGAGTGAGCAGAGCTCACTCAACGCCATAAAGTAAATGGCGTTGAGTGAGCAGAGCTCACTCAACGCCGTCTTGCCATGAAAGTTATGGCATTGAGTGAGCTCTGCTCACTCAATGCCATAGAGTAAATGGCGTTGAGTGAGCTCTGCTCACTCAACGCCGTCTTGTCATAAAAGTTATGGCGTTGAGTGAGCTGAGCTCACTCAATGCCATAGAGTAAATGGCGTTGAGTGAGCTCTGCTCACTCAACACCGTCTTGCTATATAGGTATGGCGTTGAGTGAGCTGAGCTCACTCAAAGCCATAGAGTAAATGGCGTTGAGTGAGCCCTGCTCACTCAACGCCGTCTTGCCATAAAAGGTATGGCGTTGAGTGAGCTGAGCTCACTCAACGCCATAGAGTAAAAGGCGTTGAGTGAGCTGAGCTCACTCAACGCCATAGAGTGAACGGCGCTGAGTGAGCTCAGCTCACTCAATGCCATTGTACTTAGACAATTTCTGGCAAAACTTCAGCCTGTTGGCTGGTTTGGCTGAATCGGATAACACGCCCGTGTTAGCTTAGACACGCCCGTGTTCAACAGTACACGCCCGTGCCCAGTCGCTATACTTCATTCATCATAGCCCGGCACAACCAGAGCAGGTCACGGGTATGACACGCCCGTGTCACCATGCGACACGCCCGTGACAGCACTATTCCCGGTTAATGAAGAGAGAGAAATAAGGAGTTTATGCCATGCATGGCCTGGGAGGTCAAGGGCCCACTCTCTTGCTAGAACCACCTCCCCAGCCATGGCAGCCACTTAGAGAAGAGAGCAAAAGTCTTTGGGACTCATCCTTCCCCTCCCCAACCACCCTCATTCAATTCACTAAGACTAAGAGATTTCAGCCAAATGATATTTGACTGATTTCAGCCATGCAGATCATGCTTCATCCCCCCACCCACCATGGCCGCCAACTTTGACTAGAGACCAAAAATGGCCAAGCTTCCTACAGCCACCTAACACCCCATCTCTCCCTTTTAAATGCTTCTCTGAACTCCAAGGGTTCAAGTCCACACTCTTCTTGAAGGAGCCAAGCAGTTTCACTTGCTGTTGCAAAATTCCGGCGACGCCACCACCGCGCAAATGGCATCACGACGATCGGCTCGACTCCAAACCGCGAATAAGGTCCTCCTCTACTCCTTCTTATATGGATAGATCTTAGAAGTTATTAGGAGAGAAAATCGGGCTCAAAAGAGCTGGATCGGGTGAAGTTTTCCATGGTTTTTCCAAAAAAATGGTGGTCGGGTTCGCCGGAAACCGCCACTCTGGAGGCCGTGCCGCCACCCGACGGTAGCCCTCGTCTCAACGGAGGTGGTGGTGGTGGTGGCTGGCCGTGGAGATGGCTGGATGGCCGGGAAATAGCTTGGAAAAGCTACAGGAAAATGACTTTTAAAAGCTCTGGTTTCGAGCTCTTTAGGAAGATGAACAGTGCCATTAGGATTAGTTTATATTTTATTAAAAGAAAATTCTGAATGAAATTATCTGTCACATTAAATAAATTGGGAAAAATACTTAGAGGCTAGACCAGGAACAACTGTTAACATGAAAATTGTAGATCTATGAGTCTACTTTATTTTAAAATTGATTTGAGTCAATTTGGAGTCCTGGTTAGATCACAACACTCATTTTGGTGAGATCTATACATAGGGCTGACCAGAGAATGAATTTGATGCCCATTCCAAACCAAACCTCCAAATGACATGAAATTTGGGGTATGGACTATTATTATCTATATCTAGGACATATTCAAAAATTAGAATTTTTGGAGAACATTTTTCTATAGTTTTTAGAAAAATTTAATAATCCATGAATAAATTATTTGGGTGTCACAAACATCTCAGAACTCCCCCTAATTTTGGTGGGTGGTCTTATACGGAATCTTAGGGCTCTGGTAATAATTTCACCTCATTTGAAGGTGTTTTGGTCAGGGAATGATCAATCCCTAGTTCTACCTTAAAAGAAGGATTTTTAAGTAAATGTGTACTTGAGGTTTTGAGTGGTCAACTCACCTCAGCAAAGGCTGATATTTTGACCACTGGCTTGGTATGATCATTATCATCCCCTTAGGGAAAATAGGGTTGTTTAGGGTTGATTTACCCTAGGATCCAAGCTCAAACCCTAAATAGAGGATTTTGAGGGTTGTGAAGGGCATGTGACCAAAACACCTTGTATGACTATGAAATTTTGTAGGGAGGATATTAGGGTAACTATAACCTCTGGTTAAAATCTTAGGGTGTTTTGGAAAGTTTGGGACCCACAAAACCCTAACCCTAGTTTAGGGCACAAACATTGTAGGGTTGAAATGGGCTATCTAAACTCCTCAAACTAAGGTGCAATTTTGGTAGATTGGTCATAAGGATATTATGAGACTCTGGTAATTTAATTGGGAATTTTGGGACAATAGTTATAGTACTTCATGTGTAACACAAGGGATACCTCAATTTCATAAATTGAAGATTATGGTCGCTCTGACCCTTGGGAGGTCATGAAAGTTTGGCAGAGGAAGTTTTGAATCATTATATGAATATATAAATTTTATGAAAATTTTTGGGTATATATTTGAGGTACTTACTTCACAAATTTGTTAAATAAGGAAATTATTCAATAATTTAATTAAGACTATTTACTGATAAATAAATTATGAAAGTTTGGTAGAGGAAGTTTTGAATCATTATATGCATATATAAATTTTATGAAGATTTTTGGATATATAATTGAGGTACTTACTTCACAAGCTTGTTAAATGAGGAAATTATTCTATAATTTAATTAAGACTATTTACAAATAAATAAATTATGAAAGTTTTGCAGAAGAATTTTTGAATCATTATATGCATATATAAATTTTATGAAGATTTTTGGAATCATAATTGAGGTACTTACTTCACAAGCTTGTTAAATGAGGAAATTATTCAATAATTTAATTAAGACTATTTACTGATAAATAAATTATGAAAGTTTGGTAGAAGGATTTTTGAATCATTATATGCATATATAAATTTTATGAAGATTTTTGGATTCATAATTAAGGTACTTACTTCACAAGCTTGTTAAATGAGGAAATTATTCAATAATTTAATTAAGACTATTTACTGATAAATAAACTATGAAATTTGGCCCAAATCATTTATATGCCATTAGAATCAAACTGGAATTTTCTCTGGATTTTTTGAAGCAATATAATCTTTTATATTTCTTTAAATGTATTTTCAAGGGTTAAAATGAAATAGGAATTTTGCGATAAAACCTTACTGAAAAATTTAGATGTTTTGGAAGATGAGTTAAATCCTTATTTTAAATGTCATATAAAATTAGTGGAATGATATCTTGCCTGAAAATGATACTTCATGTTCATTATTGGAAAAATTAGTCACTAGAATAATTAAATAAATTATTAAATAAATAAGGAAAATTTTGCGTCTCTGGATTTAGGGCTTAAAGGTCATAATGGACCTCTATTAATTATTATAAGAGTATCGGATGATTACTTGACATACTTCCCATTTTACCTAACATTAAACCTTGGTGGTCTGCATATAGTAACTCTTCAGAAATAATCTGGAGTACAAGTTAGGTACATAAGAGTTCATCACTCAGGGTTGGATAAGATAGGAATGAGTTTGACTAAATGTTGGATGATGTTTTGGGATCGACGAAAGATCGTCTTCCCCATAAAGTGGAAGGTCAAATCTCCTTAGGTCTAGTCACTATAATATGGAAATGAAAGAGGTAAAACCTAAGTCGTAGGCATAGAGTAAATAGTAAACTCAGGGTTTCACACATTCACACCCCAGTGTCCCGGGAGATGGTATGGGTTACTGGGGCAATAAGCCCGGTAGTTATTGTGTATGATAGTCCAGGGAGCTTTGGTCCGGTAGTAGATTATGACGGACGGGGTTGTCCGGTGAGCTTTGGCTCGGTGGACGGTTATGATGGACGGGATAGTCTGGGGAGCTTTGGCTCGGTGGTAGATTGTGACGGACGGGATAGTCCGGGGAGCTTTGGCTCGGTTGTAGATTATGATGGACGGGATTATCCGGTGAGCTTCGGCTCAGTTGGTTGTTTGACTCATAACTATTGCATGTGCATAAAAGGTTTAAGGTGGTGGGTCTTCGATATTGGGGAGTTCGATACACCGACACCAACATCTTTAGCTCGGCAAGTGTGGTGAGCACTTCACCAACAGAAGTCCGGTGCGCCAGCCGGCAAGAGTACGCAGGCGTCCGCTTAGTGCACCAAGCGTTGAGGCGTACGATAGGTCTGACCGGTAGTGCTTTACTGGTTTAGAGGTGGGCGAGGCCCAACCCACCGCTTCCGTCTGCCACTACGGAGGTATCCTGCGAGGTAACGGCTCCGAAAGGGGGAACTAAAGGTCTGTGTACACAGAGTCGAGTGGGTGAGTTGCACTTACATGTTCACATCATAACATATTTGCATTCCATAGCATAACCATTGCATATAACCTGACACCTAATGTATAAGCGGTATGGGACGCTCTATACATTAGGCCTTACAGAACGACCCCTTGGCATATAAGTTCGTGCAAGCGTGCTTATAAGTCAAGGTTCTCTTTCAGTATTATTTATATGTTGTGCCTGCTAGTAAAACCGACACCCTATCGTATAAATCGGTATGGGACTTTTTATACGATAGGAGCCCTGCAAGAGACCCCTTCGCTTATGTGTTTTCACATAAGTTAATGTTACTTATTTAGATTTTGTATAATTATTATCACACTTAACATTGTTAGTTTAGTTCCGCTGCCATCTGCAATTTGACTATTCTCCACCTTCAAGTCCTTCCCTTTCCTTCTCCCCGCTCGGTACTTAGGAGCCATGGGGGAAGGGGTGGGGGACGATAGGACTTAGTCTTTTAGACTAACGGTTTTCGAACCACATCATTTAGGGGACCACGGAGCCCAGCATGGAGGAGCAGCCCCGGAGGTCGGCACGCTTGGAGATCGGACAGTCTAGTACCGGAGTCCAGACAGCAGGGACTGTGAGTCCCGAACACTAGTAGTTGTATTAGTTTGCTTCCGTGATGAGTGATTTGTAGTGAGGACTTGATGTACCGGGCATAAGCCCGAGATTTTCATTATATGTACCATCTGTGGACACTCCCTTCGTGGAGTTTATTTTTCTATATAAGTGATTTCTGTGGGCTTACTTTTATACTTATGCTACAGTAGAGATCGATTCGGCCGGCAGAACCGGCGTCTTGTAGTGACGGCCTTCCCGGGTGAGAAGGTATCACCGCAAGGCGGCAGTTCTGGGCCTAAGACCCCGGTGTCTAAAAAGAAAAAAAATGGGGGTCTTACACAGTCACTTTCAAGAAAGTGGCATATGTTGAAGGACTGAAGCATAACCTGATAAGCATCAGTCAGCTATGTGATGAAGGATATAAAGTGACCTTCAACAAATCCCTGTGCAAGATCAAGTCAGAAAATAACACAACTGTGTTAACAGGTAAAAAGAAAGGTAACATCTATCTAGTAAATTTTCTTTCAGCCCATACAGACATTTTTTTATTCAATTCAGTATGCAAGCCAAATGATTTATGGCATAAAAGATTAGGACATTTAAACCTTAGAACCATTGCTAGGCTCTCCAAGGACAACCTTGTTAGAGGACTACCTTCTGGCCCCTACAAGAAGGTAGGACTCTGCAGGGCTTGTCAATTAGGCAAGCAAACTAAAAATAGCTTTAAGTCACTTAATAAGAGTGATTCACCTAGGATTTTGTATCTGCTACACATGGACCTTTTTGGACCCATTACAGTACAAAGTTTAGGAGGGAAATCTTATGCTTTAGTGATTGTAGATAACTTCTCTAGATTCACTTGGGTATTCTTTCTGAGGAAGAAGTCTGATAACTTTAAGTGTTTGACAGAGTTTCTAAAATACATACAGATTGAGTTCAACACTCACATTGCCCTGATCAGAAGTGATCATGGGACAGAGTTTGATTCCCTTCTTATGCAAGAGTTCTGTCAAAGTGAAGGGATCAGGCACACATTCTCAGCCCCTAGAACTCCTCAACAAAATGGTGTAACTGAAAGGAAAAATAGAACCCTAATTGAATCTGCTACTACATTGTTGACAGATGCTCACCTACCTCTATCCTTTTGGGCTGAGGCAGTGAACACCTCCAACTATGTGTTGAATAGAAGTTTAATACATAAACTGAAGGGTAAGACTCCCTATGAATTGCTCAAAGGGAAGAAACCTAAAGTAGATTATTTTAAAATTTTTGGCTGTACTTGTTATATTCATAATAATGACAAGAAGTATTTAGCAAAATTCCAAGCTAAAGCTGATGAAGGAGTGTTTCTGGGATACTCCATGATCAGCAATGCTTATAGGGTATATAATAAATCTTCTTGTAAAATTGAAGAATCTGTTCATGTCACTTTTGATGAGACTAACATGTGTTATAAGGAGAAGTCTACTTCTACCATAGAACCTTTGCAGGTACACTCTATTTCAGAAAGTATGGACAGCTTACTGGTTAAAGAAGAGGATACAGCCACTCAACCTATTCAGCAAAAGAATGAGAGCAGTGATGATGAAGAAGAAGTTCAACCTCTTGAAGAAAATCATCCTGAAGAGCCAGTTGTTATTCCACAAGAGGAAACAACAACACAGGTTGGTGAACAATCAACATCCCCTGTTGATCTAGTAACAACAAGAGATCATCCAATCACCCAAGTAATTGGAGACATCTCAGCTAGTGTGCAAACCAGAAATCAGGTCAACCAGAACCTGATGCACACTTGCTTCCTATCTCAAGTTGAGCCTCAATCCATTCAAGATGCAGAGCAAGATCCACACTGGATCATTTGTAACGTCCCAATTCGCGCTAGGCCCCTTGATTGCGTATTTAAGTCTAGGGGCTGTGGTGAGCCCAATGGGGGTGTGGGTGAACAGGTGCGAACGTACGGGAAATGAGGAAAACAAGGCAAAATGGTAATTTTGGCCGACACGGGTATGGACACGGCCGTGTCCATAGCCGTGTGCCTCATGCCAAGATTAGGCTTATCAGTCAGAGAGGTACACGGGTATTGGGACACGGGCGTGTCCCTACCCGTGTGCTGAGGACACGGGTCGAGACACGGTCGTGTCTCTACCCGTGTACCGTAACCCCAACACGGCAGAAAAATATTCTGGGATGAACACGGCCCTAAACACGGCAGGCGACACGGCCGTGTCACCTGAACACGGGTAGGAACACGGCCGTGTGCCTACCCGTGTCTGCGGTGTATAAAAACGAAAAAGATCTGAAACCCTAGCATTTCATTCCCTTTCTACTGCCCCGAAATTTCTAAGAGAGTTCTCTTGGCTGGAGGAGGAAGAGGCTTGCCGGAGCCATCCTTGGAAGAAGATTGCCGGGCCATCCTTGGCGGAAACGAAATGCCGCTACGAAGGAGTGCGAGGCTCATGGCCGGCCATGGTGGTACCACTGGACTTGAGGTGAGCTTTCTCCCCTCTCCCTTGGTGCTAGATCTGTAGTTATTTTAGGAGAGACATCGACTCCATAGAGTCTTGATGGTGAGGAGGAGAGTTCTTAGGATAAGCCATGCCTAGGTTTTCTAGGCTTAGTCTCCCTCAACCTTCTCGTCATTCAAAGTGGAGATGAGAGGGGTTTTCGTTGAGGGTTTGGCTTTGAAAGGAGAAATAAGGTTGGGTGTGATTTCTGGAGAAGTTTATGCGAGGTCGTTGCAAGGAAGAAGATGAACGGATGCCGTTCATCTCGCCTTAAGATGCGTGCAGAAATCTGATTTCTGCACGCGGCGACCTTCGTGGCCAATTTCAGAGGTGTTCTGGCCAGATCTGGGTGATCGACTCAACACGAAAGTCGTAGCCCTTGAAATTACCTTTCCAACGGGTAGCTGCACGTTTCCATGCAATACCTGTAGCCACGGGAAAGCTGGTTCGAGTCCGCTGCGTTTGGGAAAATCCTGTACAGGAAACTGTTTCCTGTACGTATTTGAGTTGAATTTCTGGTATGTTGCGACCAGATCTGGGCGATCGACTCAACACGAAAGTCGTAGCCCGCGCGAATACCTTTCCAACGAGGGGTTGAGCATTGTGATCGGATTCCTGTAGCTCCGGGAATCCCAGTTTTAGTATCGGGCTATCCTATGTTAATGCACTTGTTAATTTATAATGTTAGCACTCTTGCAATGGTTGTGATTTGCTCATTTGTTATCTTGCTCACATATATTTATAATGCTGTAGTTACTGTAATTTAGCATGGTTACCCATTTGGTTGTGTAATAAGGAATAACCATGTATTGGTAGAGAAATGGATTGGATGAGAAGGCTAGAAATTAAGAGTTGAGATTGATATAGAATATATTTATATAGTTTGGTGTTGAACATATCTATTATGCGAAGTGTTGAGGTGAATTCATTGAATAGATGGGCGTGAATATGATGAACACTATGTGAAGAGTATTTTGTAACCGTAATCCGAGCCCAAGGGGTTTATTAACAACTGATGCTTAGAGTTGTAGCCTCCCTACGGGTAGCATCGAGTGAGTTGTTTTGGGGCATGTGATGTGCGACGATTCATCGTGTCGCGATATTGAGATAATGACTGTGGCAGGTCTACGGGTTCGCCAATCGTCACACCGATGGGAGCCAATGGGTAGACCTTGGGCGGTAGGGTTAGATACTTGGTGTCCATAACACGAGATCTCCTCCGTTCCATGAGAACGGTTGGGCTTGCACCTCGTGCATTTCCGAGGTTCCATCCGGTTCGAAATCAAAGGCCAGGTTGGGCTGTGTTCTTGGTGCACATCTACCCAAGACCCCTTCTGAGCCATAGTACGCATGTGAGCTCCGCTGTTGTGTTTTTAGCGTTGAGGCGTACGAGGGCCTAGGATAGGTAGTGTGATACCACCTAGTAGTGGAGACGCCCGCTCCACTGTCGCCGTCTGGCCACGACGGACGACGCCTGAGACGTTAGCTACCTGCTCGAAAAGTGGGAACTTCAAGTCTGTGTCGACATAGCAACTTGCATGTGCGTGCGCATGATTCGGTCATAGCATAACATTCATATCATGTCATTCATTGCATACACAAGATCCTCATCGTATAAGTTTGTATGGGCACTCTTATACGATGAGTTACTTTACTGTTAAGCCGATCCTTAACTTATAAGTTTGTATGGGCACTCTTATAAGTTAAGTTACTATTCTGATTACTTATAGCTGCTGTCATATATATAGATATTTGTAGAACTGCTAGTTGTGTAGCGTAGTTTGTACTCCATCATATTTACAGTCATCTGCTTGTTTACTTGCTTATATATATACATATTGTACCTTTGTTCCTTTCTCCGCCCGGTGCCGAGGAGTCGCTGGGGGAGCGGATGTGAAGCCACTTAGTCTTATGACTAACGGTTGCTACGTCTTCCTTTTTAGGAGGAAACCCCGCAGGTAGAGTAGAAACGGACTATGCAGCAGGACAGCCAGGCCCGGACAATAGGACCTGAAGTGGTGGTGCAATCGGCACCGTCAGTGATAGTCATGAGTGTTTTCAAGTAGCCGTTTGGCAAAACATTTCTAGACTCTTATTCTTGTATACAAGCCTGTTGTGCTTGTTAACTTCCGCTCTTTTGGACTTAAACTTAGTTGTGAATTGAACTGCTTTACTTTTCTGTTATGGTTGGGTTGGCATAGTATATGTGATATGGATTGTAGCCGGCGGAATAGGCGTCTTATGGTAAAGGCTAACCCGTGTGTTAGTGCTACCGCAAGGCGGCTATTTCGGGCATAAGACTCCCCTCGTGCCGTGTCTTGTGTTCCGGGAGGGGGGGTCTTACATCATTGCAATGCAAGAGGAGTTGCATCAATTTGAAAGGAATAAGGTTTGGAAACTAGTGCCTAAGCCAAAGGATCACTCCATTGTTGGAACAAAGTGGGTGTTCAGAAACAAGCTGGATGATCAAAGAGTTATTGTCAGAAACAAGGCAAGGCTAGTTGCTCAAGGCTACTCTCAACAAGAAGGAATAGACTATGACCAGACCATTGCACCAGTTGCAAGGTTAGAGGCCATTAGAATATTCCTAGCTTATGCTGCTCACAAAGGTTTCAAGGTCTACCAGATGGATGTGAAGAGTGCATTTCTCAATGGGGACATCAACGAGGAAGTCTATGTTAGACAACCTCCAGTACAGATGGCTGGCTCCAGTGCTGCCATTTCCAAGATGAAATTCGACACCGGTTTTGATATTGACATGAATTCATTTGATGGAAGTGATCAACGTTTCAAAGACATTCTCAACTTATTCAGAGAACAGCAACTATCACAGATAATGACTACCAGAATGAAGATTGCATCAGAAGAAATAAAAGAATGGTGTTTCACATCGACAGATGAGAATGAGAATTCTGTCGTCGGCTCCATAAAAGGGGCTCAGGTACAACTGACCCCGACTCTTCTAACTGAAGTTTTTCTTCTTAGTTCTGGAGATGATTCCATAGATTTATCTGGAGAGGAATATGACTCTATGCTTGATATAATGGGTCACACTGCTATGAACCCTAACAAATTGCTAAAGAAAAATTTGTCTATAGAATATCAATTTTTGGCCGATGTAGTTGGCAAAGTGCTTCTGGCGAAGCACTCAGCCCATGATACTATTTCAAGATATCAGTTTTGTTTGATGGGAGCCCTGGTTGATAAGAAGCACCTAGACTAGGGATCAATATTTTTCAACCTGATCAAGAAGAAGCTGAATAAAACTTTTGTAAGTTTTGGGAGAATTCTATGGGTTTATCTGCATTCCAGGTGCCCTGAGTTGCTAACCTCTGCTGGGATGTTCATTAATGCCTCCAAGAGGCTCTCCTGTGCCCTCTTCAGCAAATGGGACAGGCAGATTGTTAACCCTACCAGAGCTGCTACTGCACCACTGACTTTAGGCACCAGGACTACCCAAGTCACTCCCTCTCAGGTTTCTGCCCCAGCAGAAGACTTGTTTGTTCCTTCCTCTCGTCCTCCAGCTATCTCCATCCCAATCTCTACCTCAGCCTTCTCTCAAACCTCAGTATTGGTATCTTCCCCCATTACCAGTTCACCACCAATTTCACCCCCTCCAGCATCTACTTCAGAAGAATTCCATCCTCTTTTCTCTTATCCAACTTTCACCTCACCATCATTTTCTCTTGTAGATGATTCCTTTATGGATGATTCACCTTCCACTCCTCCTGAGATTCCCTCAACTTCCTCCTATCAACAACTTCTCCACGAAATTCTTTCCCAACCATCCTTCACCCCATCTCTTGCCTCATCCAACTCCATCTCACCAACCTCTATCTTCATTATTCCACTCTCAGAACCATCAATTCCTACACCTCCTATCTCCACATTCTCCATGCCATCAGCTCGAGCCACTCCTCCAGTAACTTCTACTTCTACCTCTGCTAAAGCCCATCTTGAGCATGTAGATCTTCCTGTTTTGGCAGACAAACTCTATGAGCTGCTAGCTCCCAGGCTGACATCTCGGTTGGAGACCATCTTGGCTCCACTCCTGAAACAAGTCCAGGAGTTGTCTACCAAGATCTCCTCCTTTAGCTCCTCCCAGGCAATCCCTTCTACTGGGTGCCTTGATTCAGTTCTCCTTGAACCAAGGCAGGGGGAGATGCCTCATGAAGTAGTGGATGTGCCTGAGTCTGCTCCAGCTCTTGCTCCTGCTCCTACTTTTGCAATGGACCTCCAGAGCCTGCTCTCTGATTTTGATACAGTTTATTTCAATTTTTTGCCAGTTCAACATACTGAAGATTTTACTAAGGCCATTGTGCCTATAAATTACTGTGATCCCAGCCAAATTGCCTCATATGTAAATTCCTGCAAGGCTGTGGATGTTTATGCTTCCACTTCTAATGCTGCTACCAAGGCCATTGTGCCTATTGTTAATGAACCTGCTGCTGCTCCAACTCCTGATGTTGTTTCTGTTTCAAGTGTTACTACTTATGCTGTTTCTGCTCAAATTTCTGCTGCTGCTGCTCCTGCCCTGACTCCTGATCAGTTGAAATTACAAGAGAAATATATTAAGAGCATTGATGACCTATATGATAGACCCCAAAGTTCAGAGAGTGATCAGTTTCAAACTGAATCTGATGATTCTTCAAATATAATTGCCCAGAAAAGGAAGTCCAGAAGTAAGGCCATGATGAAAGTACCCCCAGCTCAAGCTAAGGATTCTAATGACATCCCTTATTATATTTTGCATGACTTCCCCATTTCTGAGCCCTGGATGCAGTATTCCAAGAACCATCTAAAGGCTATGAAGAAGAGAAGGAAGCTGGACAAGTATGAAAAGGGATCTTCTAAGTATCAGCCTCCTCCTCCTCCTCCAGATTCTGGTTCAGGCTCAGCCTCTCAAGCCCCAGCTTCCAGGCAAAGTTCCTCCCAGTCCTATCAAAGATATCACCCAAGGGGACAATATCAAAGATGCTATCAATCTAGAAGGGGTCAATATAGAGGAAGCCAAAGAGAGCACAGATTTCAGCAAAGGGAAGGACAAGGCCATATTGATTCTACTTCAGGTCCTTTCCCTTATAGGCTAAAAGATACAGTTGTCTCCAGGACTCCTCATACTGATTCCGAGTCTATCAACAGATATGAACCTCCTGTTCCATTTGAGGATCCTGAGAACAACCCCTTGTCATGGACTGCCAGAATGAAAGAGCTTGCTGCTCTAGATCAAATGAAAAAGGCCAGAGAGCAAGGCAAAGACTTTTCCAACATTACAACCCTATCAGATCAGAGAAAGAAAGAACTAGAGAGATATGCTTCAAGGAAATTCTTTAATCCAGAAGATTATATGAAGCTGCATCCTGAGGCTATAGTTCCAAGGCCCAGATCTCAAACTTCCTTAGGTGCAGAAGATGACAGAAGATCCAAGAAAGAAGCCCTCAATCCCAACAGGGAAATTATGTTTAAAAAGGGAACTGAGAAGAAGTGATTTGTGTAAGCTGAACAACCATCCACCTCTAAATATTTGCTGATATTTTTTATCTGTGATCTGCAATGCTGCTATGTCTTTCTTCTTGCATTGCTGGTTTAGCTTTTGTTTTGTCTGTATGCTTATTTATTTCCTATTTCTGTCTGTAAATAGTAATCCTAACCCAAATAGGGGGAGATTGTTGGAACACCCTATTACTAATTTGGGTAAGGATCACTATGTTTGTCTTAGGAAACCAGGTTGACCTAGTTGTATAGTTGTAAAGGTCAACATTAGAATGTGTCTAGGGCTTAGAATTTAGGTTTGAGCTGCCCCCAGGACCATTCAAGGAATCATACTTAAAGGTGAGGAAAAGACAATTATCGTCGAACTTAGGTCGACGAAACGTCAAACTCCGTTCGACGCTCTCTGAGCTCAACCTTGCTAAAGTCGTCGAGCTTCGGTCGACGTTCTTCGAGCTCAGGTCGACGGTCACTCTTCTCTTGTTCTTCAGGTCGCTGAGCTCGGTTCGACGATCTTCGAGCTCAGTTCGACATTTTCTGTCTGTTTGATCTTTTTCATCTCTGAGCTCAGTTCGATGATTGTAGAGCTCAGATCGACGATTTTCTAAGAGATCGACATTTTTAAGGATTCAAAAGCTGTCAGTCTTTGGAATGTTTTTGAATTCTCTCAGCAGTTATGTCAAGAGGATCTGCCAGCCGTTTTCTTTATTCTAGAGCAAGTTTCAAGGAATTATTCAGAGAATGTTTTATTGGACTTTCCTCTAGAAGACAAAAACTTTTATGGAAGACATTTATGACTGCCAACGGCTATCTTTGTCAAGAAATTCTTCAGAAAATTAGATCCTTCTTTTTGTCTTAAGTCATATAGATACTCAAGATAGAACATATAGTAGCAGAACAGAGAGATTAACAGTAACAGATAACAAGTGATCAATTCTGAAGAATCAGTAGAACAATCTCTTTGGTTTCTGAAAAGTGGTCATAGCTTCATCATCAAGAACTCCAGACCCCAAATATTTCAGCATCTACTGGAATCATCTTCTGCTGGAGATCTGAAGCCTCTGAAGACCTATCACCCTGAAGCAAAGCTCTCACTCTTGAACCATTCTATATCTCAGGGGGAGCTTTGACATCATCAACAATCCACTAGTCTTCTCTCATTTGATTTGAGAACAGAGAAGACAACTTCACCTCTTTACTTTTTCTTTTACTACTGTAAAAGGGTTATCAAAACTCCCTTCAAAAGTTCTGAGACTGGTTCTGAGAGCCTTGTCAAAACTCAGTGGTGGCAAGACACCTGATCAAAAAATCTAGTTTGGTTTTTGAGCACCTTATCAAAAGCTCATTGGTGTCAGGACACCTGATCAACTCATCCTGAGTGGATTTCTACCAAGGGTGGTAGAAGAGTGGATATACCCAGGCTTTTGGGGAACCACTATATTTTCCTTGTGTCTTCTGGCTTGCTTGTGTGATTGTTTTGCTGTGTGCTGTGCTCTTTATTTCTTTGTTTTTTAATTCATTACTGGCACTCTACACTATAATATAAATTGAATTTTATATGTGCTGATTATTTCAAAACTGTGAAATTAATTTAAATAAACTCTATTCACCCCCCCCTCTAGAGTTGAGATAGATCTTGTTCTCACTTTCAGAGGATATCGCCTCCAGAATGTGGAGGGTGAGACCCTAACTCTCACCTAGAGCGGTGATGACTTGAAACGTTTTTTCCCTTAAAACATGTAAGTAGCGTTCCTTTTTCTAATGAAATTTGAAGTGTCGGTGCTCTCGTTGCTATCTATGAGAATGGTTGGTGTTCGTTTGATAGACCTCAAGCAGATCCCATTGTCAGGCTCTCATCTAGTTGGCAGGGCTTAATGTCACTCGAGGAAGTCTCCCCCAGACCCCGAGTAAATCCCGATATTAGGCTCTCACCTAGCTGACAGGGTTGGATGTCACTCGAGGGAGTCTGCCTCAGACCCTGATCAGATCCCGTTGTCAGGCTCTCACCTAGCTGACAGGGCTGGATGTCACTCGAGGGATTCTTTCCTAGACCCCGAGCAGATCCCGCAGTCAGGCTCTCACCTAGCTGGCAGGGTTGGATGTCACTCGAGAGAGTCTGCCCCAGACCCCGAGTAGATCCCGCTGTCAGGCTCTCACCTAGCTGATAGGGCTGAATGTCACTTGAGGGAGTCTGCCCCAGACCCCGAGCAGATCCTGCTATCAGGCTCTCACCTAGCAGACAGGGCTGGATATCACTCGAGGGAGTCTGACCCATACCCTGAGAAGATCCCGTTATCATGCTCTCACCTAGCTGATAGGGCTGGATGTCACTCAAGTGTGTCTGCCCCAGACCCCGAGCAGATCCCGCTGTCAGGCTCTCACCTAGCTGGCAGGGTTGGATGTCACTCGAGGGAGTCTGACCCAGACCCCAAGTAGATCCTACTGTCAGGCTCTAACCTAGCTGACAGGGCTGGATGCCACTCGAGGGAGTCTGCCCCAGACCCCGAGCAGATCTCGTTATCAGGCTCTCACCTAGCTGGCAGGGCTGGATGTCACTCGAAGGAGTCTGTCCCAGACCCCGAGCAGATCCCGTTGTCAGGCTCTCACCTAGATGACAGGGATGGATGTCACTCGAGGAAGTCTGCCCCAGACCCCAAGCAGATCCTGCTGTCAGGCTCTCTCCTAGCTGATAGGGTTGGATGTCACTCGAGGAAGGCTTCCCCAGACCCCGAGAAGATCCCGCTATCAGGGTCTCACCTAGCTGGCAGGGTTGGATGTCACTCGAGGGAGTCCTACCCTCCCCTAGAATTATTTAGGAATATTGCTTTCCTAAGGGTGTAGAGGGGAGAAGGTCCTTATAGGCGAGTTTGGGCTCACAGGCCCAGCTCTGCAAAAAGAAGACGAGCCCTGCCATGAGCCTCCTATTGAGGAAGGCAAGCTCCAACAAGGCACTCCCCCCACCCCCCTTCAATTTTACTTGTGAAATATTTTGACAATTTTGACTCGCATCAGCAAGAGAAGGGACAACTCGCGCGCGAGCTGGGTGGTTATGAACCCAGCTCGGCAGGAGGTCCATTCCTGGTAAACCTGGGGAGGGGGAGCTCTCGGAATCCGCTCGCGGGTACGAGTCCTAAACATGCACTCCAAAAAATTATGTCCTAATGGGATCCAGCAAAGAGGAGGGCTCGCGGGCGAGTGCATCACAAAAGGAAAGTTCAAAGAAAAAGAAGATAAAAAAATTCACTTTTCATTCAGTATAAAATGATTACAAAAGGAGAGCTCGCCTAGGCGAAGTTACAAAGAGGGGAGAGAGTTATAAGAAAAAAAATGGGAGGAGGTCAGCTCTCGCCTCCTCCCCCGGATTGGCCATCTCCGCCCGCCTGCTAGAAGGATTGTCCTTGAATTCCTTCTCGAAGAACATGTTGAGGCTGTCTTCCTTCTAGCTGGGCGGCGTGGGTAGGAATAGACTCGGCATGAGGTCTCGGACCGTGACCTCCTCGCAGCCCTCCACAAGCACCTGTATATCCTTCATAATTTTTAGGGTGCATTCGGCGGATTCGATTGAGTTGACCCGCTGCAGCCTTTCAACGACCTCAGCCTCGCCATAGATCCTCGGGCTCTTGTATGAAAAGGGGGGCTCGGTGCCACCTAGAGAGAGGAAGTCTTCCGCCTGGCGGGCGATTTCGCCATGAAGCCCCTTGTTTTCCTCCCTTCCAGCTCAGCGGTGCGAGCCTCCAGCTCGGCGGAGCGAGCACGTAGCTGATTATTTTCTTCCTCCATACCGATGGCGCGAGTCTGCAAATCCCTAACAGCCTCGGCATCCTGGGGAAAGAACAGGTAAGTAAATCTGAAGCTAAAAATCCTAAGTAAAAAGAGGAAGGGATAACTAGTGCTCACTAGTCCACCGGCGCCCTTGGCGAGCCAGTCCTCGTCAATGCCGAGCCTCCTCTCCAGGTCAACAACCTTGTCCTGGGCCAGGTCGCGCTTCTATTCAGCCTTCTGCAGGAGGTGGCTGAGGTTGAAGCCGCGACGAACCATCATGTGGTGGAGCTCTAGTGCCCGCATATTGGCCTGCAAGCCCTCATGGCCGAGTTGGCGCAGGGTCATGCGCTTGGAGGCCGCTGTGTCCTAGCGCCCGTAGAGGCCGAAGCCGAGCACATTGGCCTGGTGATGGCCGCGGAACAGAGACCTACTGTGGTTGGTTCGAAATGGTCAGATTCCGCGGGCCGGTTAGAAGATCGAGTTTTCTAACGAGAGGAGGCAAGTGCACCTATCGCAAGTAGTACTCGGTATTCGGGAAAATACCGAGGTCGTATTATTCTCGGGGACGCGTTGATTATATCTACTCTTCCAGGAACACTATTATCTTACTAACAGTAAGGTGGGAATTTTTTGTTTAATTAAAACGGAAAGAAAGAAAGCAGAATTTTGCTAAGTTAGTTCGATGATGGGTTAACGCTCGGCATCGAATCGGATTAAGACTAAAATAATTCTTAACAATTATTGAACTTTGTTTTTAATTTAATAAAAGGCACTTGGTCGTGGAGGTTCCAAGAACCTGAGCTCACCTTGGTCTAGGGATATCGCTCACCTGGGCACTAATGCTATTCGACCGAACGTTAGTCCGACGAAGGATTCCCCTTAACGCCCGCATTACGCTAAGAACCCCGCTATTGGGTGGGGAACCCAATCCGGCAGAACTACGCTTCTCCTCTTTCGAGGGGGCGTACGCAGTTCTCTTTACCCAAGGGGGATCGGTCCATACGTGCAGCCTCTCGGCGTCGCGTATGGATAACGGAAATAGAGCCCACACATCGATTATGTGGTCCTATGCGTCGTTAACCCGGGGTAAACCTTAAGTCCTTAAATTAAAATAAAAATAAAGCTTTTTAATTATTTCAAATCATTTTTTATGTCCCAATGCTCTTCGATGCCGAAGGATAAAAGAGATTAGCCACTCATTGGTATGAAGACGACTTTATGTTTTTAGGTGAAGCGTGAGTGTTAAATTAAGCACTGAACAATTATAAGAGAAAACACGAAAAATAGGACAATTAGATAAATTGAAAGCTAATTGATGCAGGCACTCACGCACACTTCAAAACCATAAAGAAAATTAAATAAAGCAAACCCTACTCAATTGAGTAGGCGGAAATAAATGCAAACATGCACACACTCTTCTTAATTGAAGAAAGCGATAAATAAAGCGGTAAAATTATCTCCTACACGCACGCACTCTACATAATTGAGAAAGCGATAAAATTGCAAGTCCCGGCTCAAATGAGCGTGCGGGAGTAAATTTATCTCATACACGCACGCACTCTACTTGAAAGTAAAACACACACACGCACTCTACAGAAATGAAAACACACGCACCCACACAAAGTTTTCCTACTCAAGTGAGTAGGAAGAAAATGAAAGCAGTAAAAAGACAAGTCCCACTCAAACGAGTGGGCGGGAAATGAAAGCAGAGCGCCATTTAACTCTTAACGAGTAGGCGGAAATAAATGCATACGCACACACGCACTCTACAGGAGTTGAAATAAAGCAGTAAAACCTAACTCATACACGCACACCCACTTGCAAAAATAAGAAAAAACAAAGTGCTCAAATAATTAAAACGACTGCATTTCTACCGCTAGAATGCGGTAGAAATGCATAAAAAGTGAAAATAAAAATTAACCGGAGCGAAAAGTTTTGCAAATAAACGCAAAATGGAAGTACTCAAAAGATTAATACAACTGCATTTCTACCGCTAGAATGCGGTAGAAATGCATAAAAAGATGAAATAAAAATTAAAGGGACTAAAAGTTTTGAAATTAAAAAGCTAAAATGAAGTGAGCGAAAAATTATAACGACTACATTTTTATTCATAAGTTTTTATAAAACCTCCAAAAAAGTGAGAATAAAACTAAAAAGGAACGAAAAGTTTTACATTCCTAAGAGCCTAAGTTAAAGAAAATAAAAACGAACACTTTTAGGGGAGTTTTTATAAAACCTATATGAATGAAAATGATAAAGAAGAAAAAGCTAAAGCTAAAAAAGTGCGGAGAATGAAAACTAAACGGACGGCACAACGGCTAGAAATGCCGATAAATCCTAAATCTAACTAAGTTATGAAAGCTAAAAAGATGAAAACATAAAAGAAACACAAAAAGGGAACGAAAAAATTACTTAAGAAGGGCGCTTCCAATTGAACATTTCAACTTTGCAAGATAGAAAATCTACCATTTTATTGAATAAAAAGGCTATTACATGAAAAAGCTAAAACAAACAACCTAATACAAACTAAGAAAGATAGGGAGAAATTCTCCTTACATAGCTTAGAAGCCAAACGGGCAGCACCTCCCCTAAGTAAGATGGACCAAAAAAGTGGACAAAATAAGCTTCCTGGAAGCTCTTATTTATAGGCAAAATTTCGGGTTGGTCACGGCCGTGACTAGGGCGTGACAGGGGGGCGTGTCGACACTATTCATGAGCTGATCGGGTGACTTGACTGGAAAGTTGACTTCGGCTGAAAACGTGGCGGTCACGCCCTAGGTCACGGGTGTGACATGTGTCAGTCACGGGCGTGACTGTGGCGTGTCGGGGAGGTCGATATGGGCGCGGTCCGGCCGCAAAGTCGCGCGCGTCACGTCGGGCCAGGTGGCAATGTCACGCCCGTGTCACACCATGACACGGGCGTGTCGAAGGGCGTGTCGAGCTGGGTTTGATGACCGCCGATCGTCGAGCTGGCACCTGTGGTCGGCGATCGTCGAGGGCATGACACAGGCATGTCGGTCATGTGACACGGGCGTGTCAGTCAACTTTTTGACTATTTTTGGAATTTTTCTGGAAATTTTCTGCAATAAAAATAAAGCTAAGTTAGAAATAATATTTACAAAAAAAAAACAATTTATTGGATAAAACAGATAAAAAAAGACAAAAAACAAACAAAATTGACTTAAATAAAATACGAAAATATAGGTATATTTACAACTCATCAAACACCCCCATACTTAAGCTTTTGCTATTCCAGAGCAAAAGTTTGTGGTGAACTTATAAGGAATAATAAAAAACCCTAAGTTCTGCTACCGCTAAATTAATTATAAGAAAGATCAAATAAAAATATACGGGGTATAAGAGTTAAGTCCTAAAATTATTTAGATGATTTAAACAGGGCAAAAGTTTTGGCCAAAAGACTTCTTGATGTAATCAAATAGAAAGCAATAATTGTATTGGTTAGATTAATAGAAAATAGTTTGGAGTTATATGAACTTTAGCTTATAGGAGTGTTATCGGAAATAATGCAATTTACGAATTATGCTCTCAAAAAGATTTTTGAATTAATTCTAGAGTCATGAAATTGTCTAAGGGGGGTTGATGTTGGTTTATGTAGATGCTTGGATTTTGAGGCGAGGTTATTTTTTTCTCGAACCTCCAATTTTTTTGATTTGGATGTTAAAGGAAAACGAAATCTTATTTTCCTTAACATAAAATTTTTTCTTCTTCATAAATAACCCAATATATATGTGTTGGAGTAATGAATTTTATCCTCTTACTCCGTAACATATAATCTTTTAATTTATTGGGTGCCTATGTTTACGGAATGAAATCGTATTCCCATTGACATAAGATCTTTTTCTTTTAGGGGAAATATTTTTATCATACCAAGTAGGTTATGATAAGTAAGGGAAGAAAAGAGAACTAGATTTTTAATTGAAAAATAATTGAGAGCAACCTTTATAAATTGTACGTTCTAATTTTTCAGAAAGCTAAAAGCAAGCATAATTGAATTCTATAGTCGTTATTTTCTAACATGGTACACATGCTCCTATCTATGAAAAATTAGAAGTAGTGCCTAAAGCGAGTCCCCTATTTTTAACAAAGTATAATAAATTCTTTAAAACTTAACCCCGGCTATTTAAATTTTTCAATCTATAATTAACAAACGAATAGTGAACAAAGAATTGATCAAATTCGCATATAAATAAACTCAAAACGAAAGTTTTGGATAACAAGAAACTTAAGAATGAAATGTTTGATTTATTTGTTTCAAAACTTACATAAAAAATTTTGTTGTTGTTTTTTTGAAGTTATGCTCTTTTTTTGTATTTTTGTATTTATATCTTTAATATATACATACTAAAAAGAAAAAAAAATGCGAAAATAAAAATATTTTGGATTTTTAAGTTTTGTGAATTTTTTGTATTTTTAATGAAATTTTCATTCTATTTACAAAAATTTGGGAAAAAAGAAAAAATATTTACAAGGATGAGAGGGAAAAAGGGAGAGGGGAAAAAGAAAGAATATTTACAAAAAGTATTTACAAAAATTATTTACAAAAATATTTACAAGAATATTTACAAAAATATAAACTAGGTAGCCGCGAGATGACTCGTTATGTGGATGGCTCGATGAGCCGGATCTCGCGGACCGAGTTAAAAATAAGTCAAAGTTTCAAAAATGAAACTTCAAAAATTTTTAATTAAAATTTTTTTGATTTTTTTGTGTTATATATTTTTTTTGAAGTTTTGTTTTTTTGATTTTTTTTTTTTTGTTTTTTTTTGTTTTTTTTGTAAGTGAAAAAGAAAGTACGAAAATACGAAAACACCCCCATACTTAGATCCAACATTGTCCCTAATGTTGTATGCTAAGCATGAGGAACAAGACAGCAGGTATATGTATAAAAAAAGAAAAAGAGGGGGGCAGAAAACGTCCCTGATCCGCGCTCGGGGAAGCCCATTAGAAACCCTGCATTTATTAGAAAAATAGAAAACATAATAAATAAAGACGTAAAAAAGATAGACGTGGGGTGCCTCCCAGGAGCGCTTTGTTTATAGTCGCGTAGCTTGACTATAGTGGCGGGTTAATATATGGAGAAGGGTTATGGTTTCGCTCCTACTGATCACAGGGTCGCCCGCTATATAAGACTTTAACCGATTACCGTTCACCTTAAAAGTGCCTTTTTCGGGGTGGGAGATGAGTATGGTCCCATATGGCCAAACCTCTTCAACCTTGAAGGGGCCGAACCATCGCGATTTTAGCTTACCCTAGAAAAGCCTAAGACGTGAATTGTAAAGAAGGACTAGATCGCCCGGAGAAAAAATTTTGGGGGTTTTAATTTTTCGATCGTGATAAAACTTAGAACGCTCCTTATAGAACTTATTACTCTCGTAAGCGTTCGCATGCCATTCATCGAGCTCGTTTAGTTGCAGTTTTCTATTCTGAGCGGCTAAGTTAGAGTCGAGGTTTAAGAGTTTTAATGCCCAAAGTGCGCGGTGCTCCAGTTCTACGGGTAAATGGCACGCTTTGCCATAGACTAATCGAAACGGGGTACAACCGGTAGCGGTTTTGTACGCCGTACGATACGCCCATAACGCGTCGTCGAGCTTAGTGGACCAATCTTTCCTATTAAGTGAAACGGTTTTTTCTAATATGCGTTTTATCTCTCGATTTACTACCTCAACTTGGCCACTTGTTTGCGGGTGGTAGGGGGTGGCAAGCTTGTGC
This sequence comes from Platanthera zijinensis, assembly GCA_039513925.1. NCBI lineage: Eukaryota > Viridiplantae > Streptophyta > Magnoliopsida > Asparagales > Orchidaceae > Platanthera > Platanthera zijinensis. The sequence continues at coordinate 163,473,288 of CM077082.1, read as the reverse complement.
GTGACTCTGTATTTAGCTAACGTCTTAGCCATTAGAGCGTTACAGAAATGTGTTCCCCTATCACTAACAATAGCGCGAGGCGTGCCGAAGCGAGAAAATAATTTTTTTAGAAATGTTACGACGACTCGCGCATCGTTGGTGGGGAGAGCCTGCGCTTCTGCCCACCGTGATACGTAGTCGACCGCCACTAAAATATACATATTTTTATAAGAAGGAGGTAGGGGGCCAACAAAATCTATGCCCCATAAATCGAAGACTTCGCATTCTAAAAACATATTTTGGGGCATCTCGTCGCGACGTGAGATGTTACCCGACCGCTGACAACTATCGCATGCGCGCACAAAATTGTGCGCGTCTTTGAAGAGAGTGGGACAAAAGTAGCCCGCCTCTAGCGCCTTCCTAGCGGTCCGGTTGGCTTGATAGTGCCCCCCGACAGGACCCTCGTGGCAGTGCCTCAAGATTTGTGTGCACTCCACTCCCGCGACGCATCTTCGAACCGCTTGGTCCGCGCAGATACGGAAAAGAAATGGGTCATCCCAAAAGAAATTTTTCAAGTCGGAAAAGAATTTCTTCTTTTGATGACTTGAAAAATCTTTTGGAAGTACCCGTGCGACTAAGTAGTTCGCAAAATCTGCGAACCAAGGCGAAGATGACGAAGACGAACGAATGGCGAGAAGGCGTTCCTCAGGGAATCTGTCATTTATTTCAGATTCGTCGAGCGCTTCCGCACCCGGATTTTCTAAACGGGAGAGGTAGTCTGCCGCTAGATTCTCCGCGCCCTTCTTATCTCGGATCTCCAAGTCAAACTCTTGTAGGAGGAGAATCCATCGAAGAAGGCGGGGCTTCGCGTCGGCTTTAGCTAGTAAATACTTAAGGGCGGAGTGATCGGTAAAAACGATAACTTTAGATAGCGTAAGGTACGAGCGAAACTTATCGAAAGCGAAGACGACGGCTAAGAGTTCCTTTTCCTTCGTCGTGTAATTCACTTGTGCGGAAGTGAGCGTCTTGCTAGCGTAATAAATAGGATGGAAATGTTTTTCTACGCGTTGGCCAAGAACGGCGCCTTAGGCAATATCACTAGCGTCGCACATGATTTCGAACGGAAGGGACCAATTAGGGGCCACTAGAATCGGAGAATTGATAAGTTTTTGTTTTATAAAATTAAAAGCAGACTCGCAATCGCTACTAAAGACAAAAGGTGATTCCTTTTCCAAGAGGTGAGTAAGCGGCTTTGATATTTTTGAAAAATCTTGAATGAAGCGCCTATAAAAGCCCGCGTGGCCTAAGAAACTCCTAATGGATTTTATGTTTGTCGGCTGAGGAAGTTTTTCTATGATTTCAACTTTGGCCTTATCGACCTCTATCCCCTTAATCAAAATCTTATGGCCGAGGACCAAACCTCCTCGAACCATAAAGTTACACTTTTCCCAATTTAAAACAAGATTCGTGTCCTCGCATCGCTGGAGGACACGATCAAGATTGCGAAGACAATCCAGGAATGAGCATCCGAATATAGAAAAGTCATCCATAAATATTTCCATAATATCTTCTACTAGCTCACCAAAAATTGCTAGAATACATCTTTGGAATGTAGCCGGCGCATTGCAGAGGCCAAATGGCATTCTTCGATAGGCGAAGGTGCCAAAGGGGCAAGTAAAAGTTGTTTTCTCTTGGTCTTCGGGGGAAATGGGGATTTGGAAAAACCCCGATAAACCGTCGAGAAAACAATAAAAAGGATGACCGGAAAGACGCTCAAGAATTTGGTCAAGGAACGATAGTGGAAAATGGTCTTTGCGGGTGGCATCATTAAGTTTGCGGTAATCGATGACCACACGCCAACCCGTAACAGTACGAGTTGGGACGAGCTCGTTGTGCTCATTCGCCACTACGGTTAGACCGCCCTTCTTGGGCACGACATGAATGGGACTAACCCATGCACTATCAGAAATGGGATAAATAATCCCCGCATCTAATAATTTAATTATCTAAGCTTTCACGACGTCTTTCATGTTTGGGTTAAGACGCCGCTGCGGCTGAATGGTTTTGCGGCAATTATCGTTTAAGAAAATTTTGTGAGTGCAGAAAGAAGGGTTAATCCCCTTTAGGTCAGAAATTTGCCACGCAATTGCGTGGCAATGTTTAAGCAAAACCTCCAATAAATCGAAGGTCTCCGAATCGCTTAAATACGAAGTAATGATTACCGGGAGTGTATCATTTTTCCCCAAAAAGGCGTATTTTAGGGATTCGGGTATTGGTTTGAGTTCTAGGATGGGCGGTTCTTCTAGTGAGGTTTTAGTGCTAATGTCTTTTGAACCAATTGGTTCAAAAGGCATATTCGTAGACTCGTCCTCATCGCAATAAAAATTTTCGAGTGAAAAAATATTTTCGTTTAAAAATTCAGACTCGAAAACCGGAGAAGAACAATCTCCATAAAAAGAATCTAAAGAATAGCAGAAATCGTCGCTCGGCGACGAGTCTTCCATAGAGGAGTTAATAGAAAAAGTAACTTGGTCGTCTCCTACCCGAAGGAGAAGCTGACCATTACTTACATCAATTAATGCACGTGAGGTCGCGAGGAAAGGGCGACCAAGTATTATTGGTACGTTGGCGTCTTCCTCGATGTCCAAGATGACGAAGTCCACCGGGAAGGTGAACTTGTCTACTCGAACAAGGACATCCTCAACAACCCCGATGGGGAACCTAACCGAGCGATCCGCTAGTTGGATGCGCATATTGGTAGGAGCAGGAGTACCCAAACCTAAACGCAGGAAGAGCGAGAACAGCATCAAATTAATGCTCGCGCCTAAGTCTGTCAAGGCGTATTTTACTAATACATTGCCAAAAAGGCACGGGATGGAGAACCTTCCCGGGTCGTTTTGTTTTAAGGGCAATTTACTAGTAAGAGCCGCCGAGCAGACAGCGTTGAGAGATATATGCGAAATATCCTTGAGTTTGCGTTTATTAGAAAGTAGTTCTTTTAAAAATTTCGCATATTTAGGCATTTGCGAGATAGCCTCGCAAAAAGGAACATTAATATGAATTTGTTTAAGTAATAAAATAAATTTTTCATATTGCGCGTTTACTCGCTCATTATCTAACTTATGCGGGTAGGGCAACGCCTTGTTTAAAATAGTTTTATCGTTAAAAATCGGTAAGGGTTGCGTAATCGAAGAAGAGGGAAGAGGGGTCGGAGGTGAAATATGTACCTGAGGATCGATCCGTTTTGGATCAACCACCTCCTTACCGCTACGGAGGGTTATAGCGTTGGCGGTTTCCCTTGGATTGGGCTCCGTGTTCCCTGGCAGTGCCCCCAGGGCGCGTTCTGACATAAGTCACGCCAGCTGTCCAACCTGGAGTTCTAAATTTTTTAGCGATCCGGTGATGTTCCGGATATTGGACTCGTTGGATGCGACATAACGATTAAAATTTTCCTCCACCGGGGATGGCTTCATAGGAGGGGGAGGAGGAAACGTTGGCGCAAAAGGAGGGGGAGGGGGACGCTGCGCGTTGTTCGGGTTGCTCCAGGAGAAATTCGGATGGTTCCTCCAACCTGGATTATAGTGGCTACTATAAGGGTTGTTTTGAAATGAGGGACGCACCGGATTTCCCATATAGTCCACGAATTCGTCGACTACATAGACGTTAGAGGGGGGGAGAAAACAAGGCGGAGTGGAGGAGGCAACAGACATCTCCGCCACCTGCTTAGTTAGCCTTTCCACTTGGAGGGCTAGCTGAGCAGTGGCATCCACTTCAAAAATGCCCGCCTGCTTAGGGCGCGCCCGCGGGACATTCCACTGGTAGGCGTTCACCGCCATTTCCTCAAAAAGGGCCTGGGCGGCCTCGGGGGTCTTATTGTTCAGAGTGCCCCCGGCAGCCGCGTCAATCATTTGACGCGTCTGACTATTCAGTCCATTATAAAAAATTTGTACCTACAACCACGTTGGCAGAGCGTGGTGCGGGCACCGGCAGAGGAACTCCTTAAAGCTTTCCCAAGTATCGTAAAGAGACTCGGAGTCGTTTTGGACGAACGAAGATATGTCCGCCTGCAGTCTTGCAGTTTTCGCGGGCGGAAAATACTTCGTAAGGAATTTCTCAGCCAATTCCGCCCAGGACGTGATGGATCCCCGCGGGAGGGAGAGTAACCACTCCTTAGCCTTGTACTTAAGAGAGAAGAGAAAAAGGCGCAAACGAATGGCTTCATCAGTGACGCCATTAATTTTAAAAGTATCGCAAATTTCAAGAAAATTAGACAAGTGATTATTGGGGTCCTCATCCGGCAGTCCGTCGAACTGCACAGCATTTTGGATCATTTGAATCACACTTGACTTAATTTCAAAATTATTGTTGGCCACAGCGGGCCGAACAATACTCGACCCCGTATCATCCAAGTTGGGCCGAGCGTAGTAAGACATAGTACGCTCGGCCGGTTGGGCATTATTCGGGTCGGCCATAGAAGAAGAAGAGGGTTCTCCGATAGATTCTGCGGGGTCTAAAAAGGGAATTCGACGGAGAGATCGGATACGTGCAAGAGAGCGGTCGATCTCGGGGTCGAATTCAAGATTTTCAGAACTCGAAGGTTGTCCACGGGTCATACACCCTAAAAAAAACGAAAGGGGGAAGGATTTTTTTGTATAAATTTTTTTATTTGAAAATAAAGTAAAATTAATAGAGTCCCGAATTCAATATAACAACCGTGCTCCCCGGCAACGGCGCCAAAAACTTGATGGCCTCGGAACAGAGACCTACTGTGGTTGGTTCGAAATGGTCAGATTCTGCGGGCCGGTTAGAAGATCGAGTTTTCTAACGAGAGGAGACAAGTGCACCTATCGCAAGTAGTACTCGGTATTCGGGAAAATACCGAGGTCGTATTATTCTCGGGGACGCGTTGATTATATCTACTCTTCCAAGAACACTATTATCTTACTAACAGTAAGGTGGGAATTTTTTGTTTAATTAAAACGGAAAGAAAGAAAGCAGAATTTTGCTAAGTTAGTTCGATGACGGGTTAACGCTCGGCATCAAATCGGATTAAGACTAAAATAATTCATAACAATTATTGAACTTTGTTTTTAATTTAATAAAAGGCACTTGGCCGTGGAGGTTCCAAGAACATGAGCTCACCTTGGTCTAGGGATATCGCTCACCTGGGCGCTAAGGCTATTCGACCGAACGTTAGTCCGACGAAGGATTCCCCTTAACGCCCGCATTACGCTAAGAACCCCGCTATTGGGTGGGGAAACCAATCCGGCAGAACTACGCTTCTCCTCTTTCGAGGGGGCGTACGCAGTTCTCTTTACCCAAGGGGGATCGGTACATACGTGCAGCCTCTCGGCGTCGCGTATGGATAATGGAAATAGAGCCCACACATCGATTATGTGGTCCTATGCGTCGTTAACCCGGGGTAAACCTTAAGTCCTTAAATTAAAATAAAAATAAAGCTTTTTAATTATTTCAAATCATTTTTTATGTCCCAATGCTCTTCGATGCCGAAGGCTAAAAGAGATTAGCCACTCATCGGTATGGGGACGGCTTTATGTTTTTAGGTGAAGCGTGAGTGTTAAATTAAGCACTGAACAATTATAAGAGAAAACACGAAAAATAGGACAATTAGATAAATTGAAAGCTAATTGTTGCAGGCACTCACGCACACTTCAAAACCATAAAGAAAATTAAATAAAGCAAACACTACTCAAATGAGTAGGCGGAAATAAATGCACACACGCACACACTCTTCTTAATTGAAGAAAGCAATAAATAAAGCGGTAAAATTATCTCCTACACGCACGCACTCTACATAATTGAGAAAGCAATAAAATTGCAAGTCCCGGCTCAAATGAGTGGGCGGGAGTAAATTTATATCATACACGCACGCACTCTACTTGAAAGTAAAACACACACACGCACTCTATAGAAATGAAAACACACGCACTCACACAAAGTTTTCCTACTCAAGTGAGTAGGAAGAAAATGAAAGCAGTAAAAAGACAATTCCCACTCAAACGAGTGGGCGGGAAATGAAAGCAGAGCGCCATTTAACTCTTAACGAGTAGGCGGAAATAAATGCATACGCACACACGCACTCTACAGGAGTTGAAATAAAGCAGTAAAACCTAACTCATACACGCACACACACTTGCCAAAATAAGAAAAAATAAAGTGCTCAAAAAATTAAAACGACTGCATTTCTACCGCTAGAATGCGGTAGAAATGCATAAAAAGTGAAAATTAAAATTAACCGGAGCGAAAAGTTTTGCAAATAAACGCAAAATGGAGGTACTCGAAAGATTAATACAACTGCATTTCTACCGCTAGAATGCGGTAGAAATGCATAAAAAGATGAAATAAAAATTAAAGGGACTAAAAGTTTTGAAATTAAAAAGCTAAAATGAAGTGAGCGAAAAATTATACGACTACATTTTTATTCATAAGTTTTTATAAAACCTCCAAAAAAGTGAGAATAAAACTAAAAAGGAACGAGAAGTTTTACATTCCTAAGAGCCTAAGTTAAAGAAAATAAAAACGAACACTTTTAGGGGAGTTTTTATAAAACCTATATGAATGAAAATGATAAAGAAGAAAAAGCTAAAGCTAAAAAAGTGCGGAGAATGAAAACTAAACGGACGGCACAACGGCTAGAAATGCCGATAAATCCTAAATCTAACTAAGTTATGAAAAGCTAAAAAGATGAAAACATAAAAGAAACACAAAAAGGGAACGAAAAAATTACTTAAGAAGGGCGCTTCCAATTGAACATTTCAACTTTGCAAGATAGAAAATCTACCATTTTATTGAATAAAAAGGCTATTACATGAAAAAGCTAAAACAAACAACCTAATACAAACTAAGAAAGATAGGGAGAAATTCTCCTTACATAGCTTAGAAGCCAAACGGGCAGCACCTCCGCTAAGTAAGATGGACCAAAAAAGTGGACAAAATAAGCTTCCTGGAAGCTCTTATTTATAGGCAAAATTTCGTGTTGGTCATGCCCGTGACTAGGGCGTGACAGGGGGGCGTGTCGACACTATTCATGAGCTGATCGGGTGACTTGACTGGAAAGTTGACTTCGGCTGAAAACGTGGCGGTCACGCCCTAGGTCACGGGCGTGACATGTGTCAGTCACGGGCGTGACTGGGGCGTGTCGGGGTGGTCGATCTGGGAGCGGTCCGGCCACAAAGTCGCGCGCGTCACGTCGGGCCAGGTGGCAATGTCACGCCCGTGTCACACCTTGACACGGGCGTGTCGAAGGGCGTGTCGAGCTGGGTTTGATGACCGTCGATCGTCGAGCTGGCACCTGTGGTCGGCGATCGTCGAGGGCATGACACGGGCGTGTCGGTCATGTGACACGGGCGTGTCAGTCAACTTTTTGACTATTTTTGGAATTTTTCTGGAAATTTTCTGCAATAAAAATAAAGCTAAGTTAGAAATAATATTTACAAAAATAAACAATTTATTGGATAAAACAGATAAAAAGGACAAAAAACAAACAAAATTGACTTAAATAAAATACGAAAATATAGGTATATTTACAACTCATCACCTGGCCTGAGGAGGGCTTGCGGTCGGCCCAAGAGGATTGGAGGGTGGAGACGGAGATTCGCTGGGTGGACTCGTCCCACTGAACCACGGACTCACCGGCCGAGTCCTTCCACCTCCCCCCAAGGCCGAAGGGGGGTGACTCTTCTACGGACCTAGCTCATGGGCCGGGGTCTTCTTAATGACAGGAGAAGAGGGCTCGCCTCCCTCCTGCTCTTTTCCCATTTTCTCATTCAGCGGGCTCCCCGGCGATCCCTCCGGGGTGGTCTCAGGCGAGCTCATGTACTTGGGATGTTATTATTGTTGCTTTGCCCGAGAAACAACCATCGCTTTTAGCTTCTTCGGTGGTGGATGGCGGCGAGGCGATCTGGACCCCGCGGGATCAGCCCGCTTCTTGCCAGAGGGCTTAGACGACGACGACTCATCTCGGCAGGCGGTCGCAGCTGCCTTCTTGCGGGCGAGAGGGTCGAGGAGTAGTCCCAAATCCGCAAAAGGCGTTTTCTCGGGAATCAGTCGCTCCCCTGCATAAATAACTTAGTGAAAATTTCGATGGATTTGGAGAGATTTGGAGAGGAGGAAAGTTGAAAGATATACCTTTGCTGGGAAGGACGGGGGGAGCAAGTTGAGGCTCCTTCGGAGGAAGGCGACCTCGAAGTCCTTGTGGAGGAAAAACTTGTGGAGCTCGGTGTCGTTGCCGGAGACGGTGGGGGGTCGGTATACCTCCTCACTTTTTTGCTGCGACGAGTATGGGACGTTGCCGAGATCTCCCTTGAGGAAGACGATCTTGGTCATCCATTTGTGGTGTTTGTTCGCGATCTTGCGAACCTTGATAAAGGAGCCACCGAAAAAGGCGACGTCGTCGGAAGTCACCTTGTAGGTGAAGAGTTTCCTGAACACGGTCAGGTTGAACTCGATTCGCTCCTGGCGGAGGAAGCTCGCGAACGCCACCATCATGGCGATGTAGTTCGGGTTCAGCTGCGCGGGCACCACGCCGAAGTACTTGAGGATCTGGCGGATCCCTGGCCAGAGCGGAAGGCGCAACCCCACCTAGAAATGCGAGATGGGTAAGGCGAGCTCCTAGGGGTAGAAAGTATTGATGGCCTCACCTTCCCTAGGTCGGCGCGCCTCGAAGCAGGGGGGCTTGAAGTCGGCATTGAACACGACAAACTCCTCCTCCGTCATGTTCCCCTCAAAGAAGCAATAGTCGGTGAAGTGTTGAGCACACTTGGAGCGACCATCAGAATAAGGATTGGTCTTCCCCATGCTCGCAAAAGGTGTAGGGAGCGAGTGCAGGTAGGAAGAAGGTGAGTAGGGGAGGAAAGTACAGAAGCAATAAAAGTAGTAAGTCGGGTAGGTGAGTGGGGCCTATTTATAGGAAAAGGGATCAGGGGTCGAGCCGATCGACCGGTCCAGCTCGCCTAACCAAGCTCGCCTAACCCAGCTCACCGACTTCCAAAACCTATCCCATCACGTGCCAAGCAAGAATATTATATTCACATAACAAGCAATAAAATCTAGAAATATTCTAAGTTATTACAGACCCAAGAGGGATATTGTTCAGAGAAATCAAATGCAAACAAAGCAGCAATTTCGGCACGTGCGCGAGCAGAGGGGGCAGGAGGCGAGTTCCGTTAAGCCTGGTAGGGGGGTCGTTCTTTACCTCCCCCGGTCTCGCATCTCCTTCCCCGTAGGTCGGCGCAAATCGCGAAGCTCGCGGATCCGCCTCAAGCATCCCCAGGTTGCAAGAAGGTTCTCGTCTAGCTCCTCTAGCAACGGTGAAAGGAACGTCGCCTCGCCCGTCGGGTCCTCCCTCGCCTCGCCTACTAGCCACGCGCACTCCCGCTACAGTACATCGTTGTCCTCCTACAACCGGTGGAGCTCGTGTACCATCTTTTTGAGGACCTCGATTCCTGGCTTCGTCAGCTCAGGGCCCCCCAGCTCGGCGTCTAGGAAGGACTCCAAGGTCTTCGGGGAAGGCAGGGGCGAGTAGCAAGCTCGCTCCAGGGATTTGTCGGCCTCTGACTGACTGAAGAAGGCTGCAAGAATAGTTGAACAATAATGTGAAGGGCGAGCACCCCAGGGGAACTACGGACGATAACTAATAAAGGACGACTTGTTTGAAGAGCTTGACGCCTCAAAGGAGAGGCAAGGTGGGGGCATCTTCAGATTTTTACCACGGCCCGGAGGATGTATTTGCGGTGGAAGAAGGTTGAAGCCTGGCACTAGGATAGTCCCAACACCCTCCCTCGAGGTCTCAGCAAGCTGGGAAAAGGGAACGCGGGATGGCGAGTCCGGCCTTTGCGAGCTCAACCCCAGAGTCCCGAAGGGCGGGGATAGGTCGCGTTGAAGAGCCTCCGGAGCCTTAAACTACGGGTCGGCAGGAAAAATATCGGCTTGCGGAGAGGTGACCTCGCCGTCCCCACCCCGGCAATCTAGGTCGGTGCAGAGGTCAATTAAATTCCCCTCCATCCCCGAGACAGGAAGAGTATAGGAGCCGGTCTCGGGCTCCATGGTCATTTTTAGGTCTTGGAAGACGCACTCGGACGCATCTGCATCTGGCTTCGCCCTCTTGGCAGAATTAGACTCGGTCGGGATGCTCCGCGATATGTTAAGGGGATGGAGGTTAGGCTGGCGACGCGGGCAGAGGAGACCTCGCGAGCCTTCGCAAGCCTCTCTTTGAGCTCCTTGGGGAAAGGCATCTCGGCAAATTCAGAGCGAAAGGAAGTGACAAAGGTCACCCAGGTATGCAGGCGCATATTTATAGCTGCTGGTGGACCCCGCCGAAAGATTCCCTGGCTCCTGCCACACTCGTCGAATCCCTTGGGGTTGGTTGTTTCTTTCCGAGCTTGTGCCAACCTCGCAAAAAGCAGGGATTGTGTACAACCTCGTATCCGGCGAGTGGGTCAGCAGGAGCTAGAATGTCCAAATCGGGTAGTCTGAGTCCCTGGGCGAGCTCGACAGGAGGTTGAGCTTGGCAGTCTATGGCTTGCCCAGCCCAGCTCGTCAAGCCCAGCTCGCCAAGCCCAGCTCGCCAAGCCCAGTTTGTCGAGCTCTAGGCTGTTCGTCAAGCTCTGGGCTGTTCGGTGAGCTCTGAGCTGTTCGTCGAGCTCTAGGCCGTTCGCTGAGCTCTGAGCTATTCGTCGAGCTCTGTGTTGTTCGCTGAGCTCTGAGTTTTTCGTCGAGCTCTGAGTCGCTCGCCAAATTCGAACCATTCAACAAACCTGTGGAATGCAAGTAGGGTAGGTTGGGCCCGTACTCGCCCAGGATCGAAGATAGGCGACGAGTGCTTTCTCCATTGAGTACTCGCCGCTCTTGCCGAGTAGGGTTTGTTGAGGGCTACTCGCCCAGTGATTTGTGAGGTGTTTTTACCATTCTTCCCTCGCTGGCCTACCCATAGTGTAACGCCTCCATCCATCACATGGAATATAATAGAGGGTCCGGTCGGGGCCCCACGCCTTATTTCACAAACAAACGGCAGAATCACGTATGAATATCAAAATTACTTTCTACTCGCATCTTAACTCAGAGCATTCTAGCAGAAGTTTATAAATTGCAAGAACTCATCCAATGAATATCCACTAAATATATAAATAACACATTTATATATAACACCAGGAATGTATACAAGTACACAAACGCTCACGACCTTAAGGCCTTACATGTTTCTCTTTAAAAGATGTGGTTTCATACATCGGCACGCAGGCCGGCCACACATGAAATCCAATTCTTCGCACGGCCTTCTAGGGCCTACAAGCAGCAGCAGCAAGGGCTTCAGCCCGCTTAATCAAAGTCAGCACAAGCAAGGGCAGCACCTACATATGGACGTCTACCCCAAGGGTGATAAACAAAGCAACGGTCAGCATTCAGCTGACCAATTATAACAACCCTATTCCTGACCCGGGGCAGTGGTTCCTTCCCTGCATGCTTTGCAATCATAACATATATATCACAACAAGTGCACTCATGCAGAACATCATCACAAATGCCGGCCTTCGTGCCAGACGCTCCGTGCACTCAGGGCACGCTTACGGTGTACTGAATTATCATTGGTCCCACCACCTATTAGAGGTTATTAGCTTGCTGGTCAGGCACTAGTCTACTACAACACGCATGTTGGAGACATCCTCTCCCATCCCACTCAGACGTGTAAACCTCCGGCAACCATTGAGAACTATAGATCGACCTACCCCCATAGTGTAACATGTCGAGAAGGATCGCAGCCCCCCCCCCTATTTGCATTGCCACCAATCGACCGCTCACAATGCAGGTACACAGTACCTCTAGATCGACCTACCACCGTAGTGTAATCAGTCGGGAAGGCTCGCAGCCCCCCATTTGCAGTGCTACCAATCGATCTCTCACAAGACAGGTATACAGCTCACGTAGAGCGTACAATTCTAATGCCACAAAGGCTCCACCGCCACAAAGAATGGCTCTCACGGCCACATCGCATACAGCTCATGTAGAGAATACAACACAAGGAGCTCACAAGCATCCTCAAAAACTCCGTAACCTACACGTTTCATACACGAAGTCTTCTCCGATTCGCAATATAAACATCACTAATAAACACTAACCGTCCGGATAGACTTCACACAGCATGCCTATTTTGTACTACTCATTTCCGGATCTAGATGCAGACTTAACCGGGGATATCAACTATCAACCCGCTGGAATCGCTTACGCTTTCCACCTCTTGGTGGAGGATCCCATGCACATGAATAAAGGAGGACTTCACTTGTCCACGAAGGAGATCGTTACCCTTGACGATCGGTTTTGAGCCATAGAAATCTAGCCGGATGAAAAGCACCGTAACGGCCTTGCCTTCACGGAACTGAACTCGGCTCGCGACTCGGAACTTCGAAGCTCCACCGGTGGCCAAAATCCTTCTCCTTATTCTTTCCTTGCTCTGCCCTCTCTCTATCTCCTTAGAAAGAGAATGGACAACGATAAATGAGAGTTTATCTTCAACTCTCGGCCTTATAACAGCAGGGAATAGCCTTGGACCATAGGATCTAATTAGAAGGAAATGAACGGCCACGATCCGCCCTGAAATAACTTTTCCTAGGCTGATATGGCTTGTGACACGCCCGTGTCACAGGCCGTGTACCTTAAGCGGCAAAGGAACTGACTCAAACCAGACCAGGACATGGCTATGTGACACGCCCGTGTCCCAGGCCGTGTGCCAGACACGGCTTCGTACACGCCCGTGTCCAACCCGTGTTCAGTTGTTTACACAGCCTGGCCACAACCCGAGAAGGACACGACTAAGGCACACGGTCGTGTCGCAGGCCGTGTGCCCGACCGACACACCTCTCGAAGATCGTCGACTGCATTTCGTCGAGTACTCGCGACAATACAGTGAAGGACACGGCTTGGGACACGCCCGTGTCCCAGGCCGTGTGCCTCACTTGAGACACACTCGAGACCAAAAAACACACTCGAGAAAACAGAGCAAGACACTCCCTGGGACACGCCCGTGTCCCAGGCCGTGTTTCCCAGCCTGAACTCAGATTTGGGATTTGAGGTGTTACAACCCTCCCCTCCTTATAATAAATTTTGTCCTCAAATTTAGCTCAACTGTAGACATCAACACAACCACGCCTTTATTGCAATTTTACAAAAATGATCCGGGTTTAGAGCTCAGAGGCCGCTGCTTGTCTCGCCCCATGGCATCGCACAAACAAAGTCTTTACAAATAGACATACAACGGGTACTTTATTACATCACGACATTAGTAAAGTACACTCTTTACTTTATTTTCGCTCGTCCGCGTCCCTCATAATCCGCTTTATGGCATCCTGTAATTCTAGATTATACATGCGAGGCTGTTGTGCTTCACGATTTGAGCTTTGCGGCTCCTGTAATTTGAGAGTGTACATTCGAGGTTGCGCCTGGGATGCAGATGACTCTGCCACTGCCTTTCCCTTTTCCTCATAGGACGCACCGGTCTTATTCTCACCCTTTGACGGGCCACTCCAAAAATTGCGGGTGACATCTCCTTGCTTCCATCAATTAAAACATGTACACGTTTACACACGTCCTTGCCCATACGTTGCTCCTGAAGCAACATCCAAAGAAGTTTGTTCAGCAGGCATGAACCTCTTCTTGTCTCATTTCCTAAACTCTGATTATTCTGACTGCGGAACTTTGAACTCTGGCTTTTTGACCGCCAAGTTCTTCTTGTCCTGCACCCATTTCAAATCCTTCTCCAGCGCACAGGCTTTATCTACTAATGCTTGGAAGCCTTGGTTCACCGAACTCGGGAGCGCCAACCTCAGCTCATCACGAAGTCCCTCATAGAACCTATTTGTCTTCCACACTTCTTCCTCAAAAGTAGACCCCGTATAGCGCCCTAGCCTGGTAAACTCATGCAGGTAATTATCAACCATACTTTCATCCTACACCAGACGTTGGAACTCATTTTCCATCGCAATTCGCCGCAATACTGGCAAATACTTTGCCCAAAATAATCTGGAGAATTCCTCCATCGATATCTCCCCTAGGCCTCTGCCTGCCAATTGGTGCAATTCGACTTCATCCCACCAAAGCCTCGCCTCTCCTTCCAACAGGAAAGTGGCTAAAGTGACTTTCTGCCCCTCATCAGTCCTGATCGCTGTCAGGATCCTCTTCACTCTTGCGAGCCAATCCTCAGCCTGCGTTGGGGAACCCGCCCCATCGAACGTAGGTGGATGAAACTCCATAAACCATTTCAATTGCTCATCATCCGCTTGCTCATCAATCAGAGCCTCAACACGCTCTTGCGTTGCACCGACCCGTACTGGCTCCACTACAGGCCTTGCCTGCCCAATAGGCTGTGCATGAAACATGGCAAATAGCACCTCCGTAACTAAGCGTATGGTTTTCGCAGAAGGAGGAGGTGTGGGCACCTCAACTGGTGCCGCACTCTCATTAGAATGCTGGGGTTTAGACTGTACAGCTCGATCCTCGTGACCTATACGGGAATAAGACATCATTAACGTCCATTCCAAAATGGCAAACATGCCTAGTATACACGCTCACACTCCTCAAACACATGTATTGCATTCCTAGTGGACATTCATGAGTTAAATTATGTTATCCCTACCAACCCTATCCTCTGATACGACTTTGCAACGCCTCCATCCGTCACATGGAATATAATAGAGGGTCCGGCCGGGGCCCCACGCCATATTTCACAGACAAACGACGGAATCACATATGAATATCAAAATTACTTTCTACTCGCATCTTAACTCAAAGCATTCTAGCGGAAGTTTATAACTTACAAGAACTCATCCAAGAACTTGTTTTGACTGGGATTGCAGAGATTTCAAATGACTTTCAGAATCTTCTTCTCCTTCTGGAAAACACCGGATTATCCTTCGTGTTAGAGAAACCATGCAAAATTTTCTTCCAGAGGTTGAAGAGTTCTTTCAGAATGCAAAAGTAAGAAGAAATGGAAAGATTATTAAGACGAGTTCGTGGAATCAAAATCAAACTCTCTAAGACAGTTGTTTCTAAGCATCTTTGACTACCTGTGATTGAAGAAGAAGACGACCTAACTGCTGAGGACTATGACAGAGCTTATAGTTTCTGTGGAATTTTTGTTGTTATAAACTCCATTCGTCGACCTGACCTAAATGCAGAGGGCAAACTTCAAGTTGATATTCTTGACAAAGTACTTCTGCGCAAGACTACTTCTATAAGCTTCATCACTGCCGACTTCTTTTATATGATGACAACAATTATATGTAGGAAGAAATTTTTGTTTGGAATGATGATTTTTTATAAGATAAGAGAAATCATCAAAGCACCTAACTATGCAAGGATTATCTCTCTACTTCTGCATGAGTTCAAGCAAGAGATTTTTGACTTATCCAAAGGTACAACCCTTCACCACATGAAGAAAGTCTCTATATCTTCTATACAAAGATGGGAGCTTAAACTCATGAATCCCGCCCAAGCTGCTAAGGCACAGGATCATCTAGAGAATGAGGACAGGACTCAAACTCCTCCTCTACCTCAAGTAGCTGGCACATCGGGTGCAGCTACTGAGGGGGAGCCTGCTCCTTCATGTCCAGTAGAAAGTGTTTTTATCCCTCCTCCAATTGTTGCACTCCATCTTTCTACTCCCAAAAGAGCCACTCTCACATGCCCAAGTCCAAGAGAACATTCTATCCACAGAGGAAGACATAACTAAAATGATTGAGGAATTGACTTCAAAAGAGCCTCTTTCCCCCTTTTCATACAGAGAAGTCTCCCTCTCCAGAACCATCTCCCTCTCATCATCTTTCTGAACAAGAATCTCCTCATCAATCACCTGCTGCAGACATTCAAGAGGAAGAAACAAATCTTATTTCTGATGAGAAAGAAGCCACCCCAAAACCAGCTGAGGCTCATCTCAAGAGATTGGATTTTTCTCTTCCCACCATTCTTGGTGAGAAAGGTGATATTTTGATTCAAACTACAAGAGCCAAGAGCATAGTTGTCTTTGAAGAAATTGCTCCATGGGCTGATCCTCCTCCTCCATCTCCTCAAGTTCAAACTCCTGCTACTGATTATATTTTGTGTAAGATTAAATTACTGCTAGCACAACAGAGAAAGTATTTTGATGAATCTCTAAAAGTTGTGACTGATAAAGTAACTGCTCTGGAAAAAGAGATGAGTAGAGGTTTTGCAGAGATCCAGCATAATACTGATGAGCTAAAACACCTCTTCAAAATAGGTGGGAAAGCTCTGGACCACACCATAACCAACATTGGTCAGGTGATGGACTAGTCAGTAACTCTTGCTAATAATCAAATCCAGTTAGAAAAGAAAGCCCAAGAACAAAACTTCAAAACTTGTGAAGAAGTTTGTACCTTTAAAGAAGCTGCTAGTACCACCCTATCTATAGAAGTCAGAAAGGGGGAGAGCTTAGTAAAAGAATACTTAGAAAAATCAGATGCAACCATGAAAACTCTCTGGGAAGATAAGTTGAAGGAAATTCATGCTGATGTCCAAGATCAAATAGATTGTGTAAAGTTTCATACTTATGATACAACTGTGTGGATGCATAATCAAATATTCCCTGATTTCCCAGTTGATCCAAATGTGATTCCCCGTCATCTGAATCCTACTGCTCAGCATCCTCCAGTTCAACATCCAACTTTTTCTCCAAGACCTGAAGGCTCAGAAGCATCACCTCCAGATACTTATGCTCAGGTTTGGGAAATTGATCAGGCAAATGTTCTTCATCAAGCACCTCCTGAAAATTCAAATTCTTAAGAAAAGAAAGTATGGTGATGGAGCATCTGCAAGCAAATCCATCCCTAATCCAGAAGCTGAAAAGAGCAGAGCACATGAATTTGCTGAAATTTGGAGCCCTACTTCTAAGTCTTTAATCCTTGATACTCTGAAACTAGTTATCGATTATAATGAAAGCATGACTAATCATTATAGCTCCTCTGAGTGGGAACTGTATGAGAAATCCCTAACTAAGAGAAGAATTTATGATAAAGAGTATGGAAGGAACAATCTAAATGCTCCTCCTAGACCGCCAAAGTACTATCCTAAACCCTTCAGCTATCAAAGGAGACAGCAAGAGAAGAAGGAAAGACAACAACAATAATAATAGCAGAGCAAGGAATGACAAATGATATAGACTGTGTTATGAGATTGTGTTGAAATGGATTTCATGGAAAATTCTATATAAATATAAATCTTTAATTTTGATGCTCTTATTTTCTTGTCATTACTTAGCATTTTATTTTCTATTATCATTGTGGTAGCTAGTCACTTTATTTGTTTATCTTGATATAATTCACCTTAATGTAGAGGGTTTTGACTTCTACAAATAGGGGGAGATTGTTGAGTATTGTATCCACAATAACCTAGCCTAGTATGAAGTTACCCTTAAACTAAGATGAATTAAGGTATATTTGATGTCTTGTTTGAGTTATTTGTTTGCAGGACTTAATTGCCAAAGTGTAGACCAATGTCAATCTATAATGAGTCACCAAACACAGGATCATACAATGTAATCCCTCATTGTGTGATCCATGGTGTTGACTCATGTGTAGCCTCTCTATTGGGATACACTTTACTTTTCAGCACTAAACCTGTAGGAGAAAGACTAGTTGCAGATTTCCTTAAAGAAAGAAAATTTTTAGAAAGCAAAATTTTTCTTAGTATTTTACTCGAGAAACAACTTTAGTACTCGAGTAGATTTATAGTCAGTTCTCGAGTAAGCTAAGTCTAGCACTCATGTAACTGAAGTAGTTCTCGAGATGATTTAAAGTTAGTTCTCGAGAAGCTGTGCAGTACTCGATTACATCTTTGCTTGTTCTCGACTTATCAAAAAAGTCTAGTTTAGAATTTTTCTAAGTGTAGTACTCGAGTAGCTAAGGCCATTACTCGAGTAGTACAAGACTTTCTATCGAGCAACAAAAGTTGAGTACTCGAGAAATTTATCCTTGTCTCGGGTAACAGAAGTAGAGTAATCGAGAAGTATATCTAGTTCTCGAGTAGTGAAGCTTTAGTACTCGAGAAGTCTAGCTACTTTTCGAGAAGTCAATTCTATTACTCGAGTAGCCAGAAGTTATTTTCAGATTTTTCTCTAAGGATTGTTCTCGAGAACTTTACATCCTTTTCTCGAGAAGTCAAAGTGATTACTCAAGTAGTCATATTCCACTCGAGTAATGCAGACAATTTTTCTCTGAAAATTCGTTATGTCTGAAGGGACGAGATTTCAAAATTAATCTCCATGATTATTGGTCTACGTGTTATGTCTTTATGATTATGACTGTTAGACTATTCCTATAAAAGGTCTAATCATTTTGACTAACCCTAAGAAGAGTATCAGAAGAAAAATCCGAGAAATACAAAGTTTTCTTAATCGTCTAATATTCTAAATCGGGAAGCCTCCGCCGCTCTTCATCGACGATCTCGCTGCCGCACTTCTCCAATTTCTGTGATTCAGAGCAAGATTAGATCAACATATCAAGTCATTCTTATTCTCAAAGATCCTCATCTTGATCGTGCTGATCTAGGTTTTTCAGATCCAGAATAGTTTTTGGTTTGTCTTCTTCAACCTATTTTTGAGAAAGCTTCAAAGATTCAAGAAAGAAGAAAGGCTGAAGATTCAGATCTGAGATATTCTGTTTGTATAATTTTATTTACAAAATCTTTATCTTGTAGGAGATTTTGTCTCCGAGTGTTGTAGGAAGTATTTCTTCTGAGTGTAGATCCGTGTTGTGGATCGAGTTGTAGGGGCGTTTCTCCGAGTTGTAGGATTGGTTTTCAATCCGAGGTAATAGTAAAGTAGTCGAGTCTAGCGTGTTGCTAGATCGATGAGGTGGAGAGTGAACATACCCAAGATTTTGGAACCACTATAGATCTGGTGTTCTCTGTGTTGTGTGTGCTTATTTTCTGCGCTTCGTTCGTTCAAGTTTTATTCCGCAAAAATATGTAGACCTCACCTATTTACCCTCCCCCTCTAGGTGATTAGGTAGACAACTTAAAACATCAAATTTCCCGCATAACTTAATTTCGGGACAAAATTCTTTAAGTGGGAGAGATTTGTAACGCCTCAAATTCCTTAAGGCAGGAAATGGTTCTCTTGAGGTTATCGCCCGGCGGTACCTAGTTACTGCATGGCGGTAACTCTAGGGTTAGTATCGACAGCGTTGAGAGGGTTGAGTTGACTCAATGATGGGCTTACCGCATGGAGGAAAGTTATTGTCGTGCGGCGGTAGCAGGGGAATTAAACTGGCAGATCTCTCGGGAAGCTATCGCCCAGCGATAGTGTTACTGCTGGCGATAGCTGGGTCAATTTAATTGTTATAGTTCTCGGGATTCTACCGCGCGGCGGTAGTAGTTAGCGTGCGGCAATGGTTGCAGGTGTCGTGTCGTAACCGACGTCGGTTATCGCGCAATGTTAGCATCTTATCGCATGGAGATTGAGAATCCGTAACAGCGTGGCCATTTGTCGGCCCGCGATTGGAAGGTTTCAGTGGTTGCGCCCGAAACGAGGCGTTAAATTAAGGTAGCGCGTGGCAGTAGCTAGTTACCGCGTGACGGTTGATAGGAAATCGCCACCTTGAACAGCCATTTCATCTTCCACCTTTTCCTCTCCCTCCACCGTAACTGCAATATTATTAAGAGAGAGAGCATTCATGGCCATGAACATTTCACCCTTTCCCCTCCCCACTTGGAGATCTATAAAAGCCTCCTTAGAACAAGATTAGAAGGTTACACTCTTGACCAAACGGATTCAGATTTATTGCTCTGGCTATACGAGAAGTTCGGGAATGCCACCACCGCGCCATGACAATCCGACATTCATCTCGTCTCCAAATTGCGAACAAGGTCCTCCTCTACTTCTTCTTTTATGGGTATATCTTAGGATCTTAGAAAGGAAGTTCGTGCTCAAAGGAGCCGGACCTATCTCGTGTTTTCATGGAAAAACCATGGAAAAATATATTTTCGGGTACGCCGGAAACAGCCACCTCCGGCGGCCAAACCACCGCCGACCGATAGCCATCGCCTCGACGGAGCTGGTGGTGGTGGTGGCTGGCCAGGGAAGTGACCGAATGGCCAGCGACAGATCACGGTAGAGCTACATGAATTATATATTTCTGTGTTCAGTTCTCTGTTTTGAAGAAGATGAACAGTAAAACATTTTTATTATATAAAATTATGTGTATGATATATAAAGGAAATATACATTAAATGTGCCATTTTGATATGGCAAAATGAGGCACTTAGAGGCCGATTTAGGAAAAATTGCCAGTCACGAACGTCGTAGCCCTTCGAGTCTAGATTAATGTAAAATTAATTTCAACTCGTTTGGGTAAGTGGTTTGACCGCAGCACCCATTTTAGTAGAGGTTGTACCTAGAGTTGGGAAGGAACTAAAATGAATACCCACGCTTCATCCCTTGTCCAAATGACCCGAAATTTGGGCAGGGGGTTACCCTTAGCAATACCTAGAGGCTGTCCAAAAATGGGTATTTTGAGATATTTGCCTAAAGTTTTTGTTTTAATTTAATAAAGTTAGAGTAATTTATTTAAGTGGTCAAATGACCTCCAAACCCTCCCAAGTTTTGGTGATTGGTCCCTGGCTATAAAACCTAGTTCTGTACAAAATTTCAACTCATTTGGATGAGCTTTGAATCGGAAGTCACATATTCTTAACTAGGCAATAATGAGGCATTTTTTAGTAAAAAGTGCACAAGAGGTTAGAACGGTCATATCACCTCAACAGAGGCTGATATTTTTACCACTGACTTAGAGGGGTTAATATAACCCACTTGGAGAAAAAGGTGTGGTTTAGGGTTGGTTTACCCTAGGATCCAAACTCAAACCCTAAATGGAGGGTTTTGAGGGTTGTGAAAGACATGGGGCAATTGCTCTCGTATTGCCTTGAAATTACGTAGAATTGACATTAGCGTAATATGAATCATCTGGATGGAATCTTGGAGGAATTGGAGATAGGTTGATACCCCGAAACACTAACATAGCTTTAGGGTAAAATACTGATTAAGTAAAACCTATCACTAAACATAATCTAAAAGCTGTGAAACTCGGGTAGAGTAAGTTTTGGTGCAGGTAGAATCCATGGTAATTTTTCTGGAATTTTATGATGTCTATTTCCAACACTTCATTTGTAACGATTATTATAGCCATAATTGATGTTTTAATTATTTGAATCTTTCTGTTCATTAAAACCCCATAAAATCTTGGAAGTAAATGTTTTAGGTCAGAATGGTTGCTCCCGAATTTTTGTATAATTTTTAGTTGAGTAAATCTAGTACTTCCTTCACAAATGTTAAAAAGGGGTTTTACGCTTTGAAAATTAATTTTGGATGATATTGCAGCTGAAAAATTATGAAACTTGGAAAATACTATTTTTTAAGGTTATACCAGCATAATGTAATTAATTTATAATTTTTGGATGGATATTTTTTGTACTTGATTCATAAATAACGAAAGATAGGAAATATTGATAAAATAGTGTTAGTGCTTTGTTGATGATAGAAAAATTGTGATCATGTGGATTTACCATTTTGAGATAGCAAAATATTTATAATAATTTTGTTAGACATCTTGCATGAGTAATTAGGGTAGTTCATGTCCAAATTGGTAGCCCAAGGAATTTTGAGGAAATTAATTAAATGCCAGATAAATTAGGAAAATTATTGTTTTCTGATTATAGGCTAATCATATCATAATAAACCTCTAGTAAATGAGTTAGGGCATTTGGATGTGTATTGGATCATTTCGTAACCGGTTCGATATATAGTCTAGGTTGGTCTGCATATAGCAAATTGTTGAATTGCAATAGGGCATGATCTGGGATAGTTATTGGAGTTAGTCAGTTTGTCTGGGTGGATAGATGTGAATGATTTCGTAATAGAATGATATGAAGAGTAGTGTGAAGTGGTGTTGGCTAGAGTTAAGAGGTTCTCGGGTTCGACGAAAGATCGCCTTTCCCAAAGAGAGGAAGGTTAAAAGTCACCATAGGATAGTCTATCATAATATGAGAAGCGAATGGGTAAAGGGAATCAACCAATAACAATAAGTGCCTTGCGAAAGGGAACGATGGGCTTCAGCTACCATCATAGTTCCTAGTGCCCTTTGAGAGCCCTTCACGGGGAATACCGGGGGCAGTCCTAGGTTAACGTAAACTGCAATAACAAACTGACAAGAGTAACTTAGTAATTAGGGTTGCACCTTTCACAAACACTGTTAGCACAGGAAGATTGATTGGAGCTTCGGCTCGGTTGGTTAAGAGACGGACGTTTTTGTCCGGGGAGCTTCGGCTCGGTTTTGTGTGATTACGATTAAATTTGCATGTGCATAAAAGGAATGAAAATTAAGGTGGTGGGTCTTCGGTATTGGAGGGTCGATGCACCGACGCCAATACGCTGACTCGGCAAGTGTGGTTAGCACTTCGCCAACAGAAGTCCGGTGCGCTAGCCGGCAAGAGTACGCAGGAGTCCGCTTCGTGCACCAAGCGTTGAGGCGTACGATAGGTATGACCGGTAGTGCTTTACTGGTTTAGAGGTGGGCGAGGCCCAACACACCACTTCTGTCTGCCACTACGGAGGTATCCTGGGAGGTAACGGCTCCGAAAGGGGGAACTAAAGGTTTATGTGCACAGAGTCGGGTGTGTGAGTTGCACTTGCATGTTCCATCATACCCACTTGCATGTCATAGAATAATCGATTCATTTAACCCTGACACCTAAAGTATAAGTGGAATGAGATGCTTATACATTAGGATTTGCAAAACGACCCCTTGGTCTATAAGCTTGAGTGGGCAAGTTTATAAATTAATGTTAAATTCAATATATATATGTTGTTGTTTGATAACCGACACCCCAACGTATAAGTGGTTTGGGACACTTTATACGATGGGAGCCCTGCAGAAGATCCCTTAGCTTATGCGCTTCCGCACATAAGTTGAGGTTACTTTACCTACTTTCTGTTTTTGTCATATTTATTATAGAATTACGAGATTAGTTCCGCTGTCACATGTTCCTTTGTTTTAATCTCCGTCTTCATGTCCTTCCCTTTCTTCCTCACCGCTCGGTACCTAGGAGCCATGAGGGAAGGGGTAGGGGATGATAGGGCTTAGTCTTTATGACTAACGATTTTTGAACCACATCATTTTAGGGGATCGTGGAGCCCAGCACAGGGGAGCAGCCCCAGAGACCGGTGCGCTTAAAGATGGGGCAGTCTAGCTCCGGAGTTCATACAGCCGGGACCGTAAGTCTCGACCTTGAGTAGATGTTTTGTTTTGCTTCCGCATAAGTGACTTGTAGTGAGGACATGTTGTACCAGGCTTAAGCCCATATTCTATTACTCTGATGTATTATTCTGTGGACACTCCCTTCGTGGAGTTTTATTTCTATATATGTGATTTTCATGTGGACTTGCTTGTACTTCATTTATTGTGCTACCTTTCTGTGATTGAATTGGCCGGCAGAATCGGCTCTTTGTGGTGATGACCCTTCAGGGCGTGAAGGTGTCACCGCAAAGTGGCGGTTCTGGGCCTAAGACCCCGGTGTTTTAAAAGAAAAAAAATGGGGTCTTACACATCATGCCTCATAATCCAGTTTGCCTGCGCAGAAGTCCTATGACTCAATGCATCTGCAACAACATTTCCCTTGCTAGGGATATAGTGAATCTTGAAGGTCTAGTCCCCTAAGAACTCCATCCACCTCCACTGTCAAAAGTTCAAATCTTTCTGATATATCAAATACTTTAGGCTCTTATGGTCTGTACAGATATCGATCTTTACGCAATATAAGTAGTGTCGCCAAAGCATTAGAGTGAATATCACGGCCTCTAGCTCCAAATCTTGGACCAAATAGTTCTTCTCAAGCACTTTCAATTGTTGTGAGACATATGCAATAACATTTCTGTATTGAAGAAGAATGTTGTCTATGCCTCTACTTGAGGAATCACTATAGATTTTGTAGCCTTCCATACAACATGGCGAGCACAGAATAGGTGTCAGGGTTAGACATTTCTTCAATTCGTCAAAAGCTTGTACGCACACCAGCGACAAAATAAAATTCTAATAATTCCTCGTCAAGGTATTGAGAGGTAGAGTTATCCGCAAGAAGTTCTCTACGAAGCGCCTGTAGTAGCCGGCCAGTCCCAGGAAACTCTGGACTTCTGCCACAATAGACAACACATGACACTCCCATATCGCAACCATCTTTGTCGGATCTATCGCAACTCCCTCACCACTGACCACATGACCGAGGAATGGTACCGTTGATATCCAAAACTCATACTTAGAGAACTTGGCATACAACTGACTCCTCCTCAGGGTTTCCAAAATAGTGCATAAGTGACCCACATGCTCTTCTTCTGGCTAATAGTACACCAGGATATCGTCGATGAAGACTATTATGAACTTGTCTAAATACTCTCTGAACATTCTGTTCATCTAGTCCATAAACACG
Source organism: Platanthera zijinensis (assembly GCA_039513925.1). NCBI lineage: Eukaryota > Viridiplantae > Streptophyta > Magnoliopsida > Asparagales > Orchidaceae > Platanthera > Platanthera zijinensis. The sequence continues at coordinate 163,448,814 of CM077082.1, read as the reverse complement.
GATGGCACATTTGTCACCCCAAACGGCATGACATTAAACACATAATGCTCGTAACGCATGCTGAACATTGTCTTGGGAATATCACTTTCCCTTATTCTCAATTGATAATTACCGGACTTCAAATCTAATTTTGAGTACACAGTTGACTCAACTAGCTGATCAAACAAATCATATATTCTCAAAATCGGATACTTATTCTTCTCCGTCAGCTTATTCAGTTCAAGGTAATCGATACACAATCACATGTTTTCATCCTTTTATTCACAAAAAGGACTGGTGCACTCTAAGATGACGAACATGGGTGCACATAGCCTTGCACTAATAGTTCTTGCAGCTATACCTTCAATTCTGCCATTTCCTTTGGCACTAAACAGTACAGAGAGCGTGACACAGGATTGGCACTAGCTCAATAGTAAAATCAATCTCTCACTGAGGTGGAGCTCCTAAGAGATCTTTAGGGAATATGTCATCAAACTCTGATACTATGGGAAGGTTACTCAAACCAGGCTTGGGCTTCCAATCCTCCACTAGCGTGAAGAATAACTATGCGCCTTGGCGAACAGCCTTGAATACTTGGAGAGCAGACATCAGTATCTTACTCGATCCCTTCATACTAGAGAAGGTAGTTTTGTGATCTATATTCTTCCTAAGTTTGAACTCATTGAGATTGCAATCGATGCACGCATGCAGCTCTAAGAGCCAGTCCATGCCAAAGATTACGTCAAACTCTATTATTGGCAAAAGTGATGCTTCTAAGTCAAACTCATGACTTCCTTTCGACACCTTCGCGCAACAAACTCTATATGCGTGCATCACACACCCGTTAGGCTGCCGCACATCCAATCTATCTTTTTATATAAAAGAAGGCTGATATACGACACGAAGTCCTCGAATAGAAAGGGGTCTGAAGCTCCTATATCAAACAAAGCTCTTGCCGGATGGTCCTAGATTAAGACAAAGCCTAACACAAACCATTTATACGACTAATGCATAGGGAATAAGTTATAGAAAGCAACAAAGCTATAGTTTAATTTATACTTGTAAACATGTTGCCCTACTAAATGGCCTCCTACTAGCCAAGATATTAAACTCTAGGTTGGGATGGAGCATAATAAAACACAGTTAATATCAAAACCTGCATTTTTACCGCATTTAACGATATATCAAAGAAATGGAAAACGCGCGCTACGATGCCACGTCAGCAGGGATAACTGCATACGCTCAGGCAAAACTCCAACTCAGCACCTTTATAGAAAATCCAGATTAAGTTAAGCGGTAAGTCATATCCCTCGGCTTAGTTGCTCATCTAGTCCATGAGAAAAGATAGTTATACGCTACGGAAAATATTTTATTTACAAGATTAGACGTTCCACATGAGTATAAACATCCCTAGAGGACAACTCATGGTATGCAAGACTCTAGATTTATAATAGTTACAAAAGTAGCTTTTACAATCGATAAATATAGAGATTTGGATTTCAAATATGGCATGAATGAAGTAATAATAGTAATTTTTATACTTTAAAATATCTAACATGCAACCTTGCATAAAACCTTCCCAGAAAGCAAGTAAAAACAACCACAAAGAGGTAAACTAGTAGCTAGCAAAGTATTCAATATTCTGAAAGAAAACTCCCAGTAGGCTTCAACAACCTGACATGAACCCACTGTAAGTATGTATGTTTGTACTAAAAAGGAAACATCAAACTACCTCACGACGGTGGGGAAAACCTGCAGCAACCACCAGCAACCAAAAAACCTTGCCTCTCAACCAGCTACCGCTCTGAACCTGAGGCATTCAATGAAAGAACACCTCAGCAGGAAATACAAGTGGCAAAAAAAACTGTCAACAAACAAAATGAAAAAATAGTAGAAGGGTTACCACCCAAACAGGAAAAGCAAAGCTGCATGGAAATAATCAATATTAAGTCAAAAGATCAAAGTGAGAAAGAGCTCACAAGGGTTAGACATCCCAAATTTTGCACCAAGTGCGTACATAAAAAAATAGCAGACCCATACATAAAAGACCCATCATAATATAAGCATAATCACCGGGGAAATACCGGCACCTGTGGGGGGAGAACCCTCCGCCAACACACCCACAATCACAAGCCCAATGGGATAAAAAGGAAGTTGGCCTTATGTCTTGACACACCCAAAACCGTGAAAAATGGTACCTGTGGGGGGACAACCCTCCGCCAGCACACCCACAGTCACAAATCTACCAAGGTCAGAAGATTTATAGCCAATTATGGCCGCACCAAAAATACCTCTAATACATATAAAACCATGACCTAAACCACAAGACATCTCTAATGGAGGGAGAAAACCACAAATCACACTAAGAACAAAGTCAACCATGATAATTACCCAAAAAATATACCCTAAGGCCCAAACTCGACGAATCGGACCCAAAAAGTCGAAAAAAATTCTAAGTCCTGGCTAAATTCGGCGAGTATACCTGATGAATTACAATGATAGTCGACGAATCGTATGATGATACTCGGCGAATTCTACTATACTCGGCGAAAAAGACAAGGGATACTCGAAGAATTCTACACGAAACTTGGCGAATCTACCAATGATACTCGACAACTTCCCTCGATACATGCTGAAATTCCCTTGGCTTTACCGGCCACTCGACACTTATAAGCCTAGACTATACTCGGCGATTCATCGATTATACTCGACGAATCTGGCTCCTCTCGACACTACAGTGCCGATACTCGACGAAATAGCCTAGTGACTCGACGAAAATGACTCGGCGAGCTCTCACTTACTCAATGAATCTGACTTAAGCTATTATACCCATACTCAACGAATCTCACTAAGTCTAGTTCCTTATATTAGACTAATTTTCCTTAATGAATTCCTACCACTAATTCAAACTCTGCGAATTCTACCCAATAAATATACTGAATTATCCTAGGGCTGAACTGTTGATACTCGATGAATCCGGCTATGATACTTGGCGAATTTCGAACCCTTACCCGCCGAATTTTACTTAAACCCATGAGCCTATTCTCCAAGTTTGGCCGAAAACTTGCCCAACTCTAGGAGATCTTTCATATTTAACTTATGCAAGTCCTACTCTCTAAGGGAGGGGAAAGAAAGGAAGAAAATACGCAAGGAATGAACATGCAAGGGGAAAATCCACTTGCCTTGAAACTCTGGAAAAACACCTCCCACTCGCACCGCGACAAGGATCGGGCGCCAAAGATCCCAACAACATTTCCTGATACTTTTGGGGGAAAAGGAGGTCAAAATCACTAACCCTAATGCCTAAAAATCGAGGAATTAGGAAGATCTTACCACGATCGGGTAGATCTTGGCAAGGGCTTTCCAAATCTCCTATCTATCGAGGAATCCGACCACCAAATCGCTGGAAATCGTCAGCCGAAGGCATGCGGGATGCCGCTCCTCTTCCGCTCGTGAAAATGGCAGCCGCTCGGGTTCAAGAAGAAGATGAATTGGGTTTTGACGCGACCTTTACAACCGGCTATATATGTACATATATAAATAATTTTAATAATATAATACAATTTAATAATCAATAAACCCAGCACGACTCGAAATCCAAACCAACTCGAAATCTTGCGAAAATCGCACCGTAGCTAAATACCGACGCTACAAATCTAACGATGAAGTCAAAATCTAAATCCGACAAACAAAACTTGGGTAAAACACCACCCAAAGATAAAATTCCACCACATCCCTATAAAAAGCTCCACCGAGTCACCAAAACAGACCAGACTCGCGAGGGAAGGTGCACAACCAAGCCAAAACAACCATACCAGAAAACCCACTGAGCAAACCCATGCCCCAACAAATGACACTCATTAACTATGCATCTACGTAATGCCCTGATGTCAAAAATACGTTACTATGGGATTTAAAATAAATACTAAAAAATCAGGGGCGTTACAGTCACCCCCCCCCCCTAAAAAGAAGTTTCGTCCCAAAACTTGACATAGTAGGATCAAATCCAAAACAAAAGAAAAGAAATCATAGGCCATCAAAGAAAACACTTACCAAACGCATCAGGAGAACAGATGAGGGTGAGCCTCCCTCATAGCTGACTCCAACTCCCAATTCGCGCTCTCCACATCTTGTTTCCTCCACAAAACTTTAATCATGGGCATTGTCTTCCTTCGCAATACCCGGTCTTAAGTATCTAAAATACTAACAGGCACTTTCACATATGAAAGATTAGGCTCTAACAGGGGCATAGCACCAAGAATCTGTCTATCGCTCAGCATACACTTCTGCAACTAGCTCACGTGGAAAATAACATGCACACTAGGAAAACTTGCTGGCAAATCCAGCCTATAAGCTGACACACCAATCCGCTCAACAACTTTGAAAGGTCCCACATACTTAGGGTCCAATTTATTGTTCTTACCAAACCTCTTAACATCGGACATCAGGTAAACCTTAAGAAATATCATGTCCCCAACAACAAACTCCAAATAATCCTTATGTCGATTGGCATTCTTCTCATAATGCTCTTGAGCTATCCGAAGCTTCTCTCGAATATACTTTACAGAAACATCCATCTCTTCTAACTGTTCAGGACCAGACAACGGTCTCTCACCAACCTCAACCCAAAATAAGGGAGTACTTTAACGTCTCCCATACTAAGCCTCAAATGGGGCCATCTTCAAGCTTTCTTGGTAACTATTATTGTATGTAAATTCTATTAGTCTCAAACGCTCATCCCACACTCCTTCGTGGTCCAAAATATAACATCCGATCATATCCTCTACAATCTGATTTACTCTCTCTGTCTGACCATTTGTCTGCGGATGATTGGTGGTGGAATACCTCAAATCAGTATCCAACCCCTCCTGTAAACTTTTCCAAAATCATGACGTAAACCTGGAGTCTCGATCTGATACAATACTGACAAGCACTCCATGTAACCTGATGAGCTCATCAAAGTATAACTCAGCTATTTTCTTCATGGAGTAGTCGATCTTGAATGGCACGAAGTGTGCACACTTCGTTAATATGTCCACAATAACCTAAACTGAATCGTGTCCTCGGGGAGATCTCGGCAATCCAGTAATGAAATCCATTGAAATACTCTCCCACTTCCAACTTGGAATTTCTAATGGCGTCAACTTGCTTCCAGGCCATCCATGATCGACCTTCACTCGCTTGCAGGTATAACATTCTGATACAAACTTTGCTATATCGCCCTTCATACCATACCACCAAACGATCTGCATCAGATCCTTATACATTTTGGTATAACCGGGGTGGTAGGCCACACAAGAATCATGCGGCTCTTTGCACAACTTAACTCGGATATCCTCAACTGCGGGAATACAAATTCTATCGCGGTACTTCAAGGTACCGTCATCATCAATTGAAAAGTCTGGTAATTCCCCTTTCGTAGTTCGATTATAAATTTGCAGCAAATCAGGATCTTTCTTTTGATGTAGCCTCGTAATTGAAATCCATGAAGGCTATATTACTTCTAAATTGCTGGGCGAGTTTCTACTCCCCACCGATATGACCATCAAGATAAATTCTTCCACAAGTGAATCCACAGAAAGGTTAAAAATTTTAGCTATCTTCCTACTCAGGGCGTCAGCTACCACATTGGCTTTACCCGGATGGTATTGGATCTCAACATCATAATCTGCAACATATTCTAACCATCTACCTTGGTGCAAGTTCAATTCCTTCTTAGTGAAAACATACTTCAAACTCTTATGATCAGTATAAATCTTGCACAGAGCGCCATATAACAGATGTATCCATAACATCAAGGCGTAAATCATAGCTACGAATTCTAAATCATGTGCAGGGTAATTTCTTTAATGTATCATTAACTGTCTCTACTCATACGCAATCACTTTGCCCTCTTGCATCACCACGCAACCAAGTACAACGTCAATGCGTCCACATACACAGCATATTCCAGTCCTTCGGTTGGTAAGGCCAAAACCGTAGAAGTGCACAATCTCCATTTTAATTCCTGAAAAGCCTCTTCACACTTATTGCTCCAAACGAAAGCTGTGTTCTTCTGCGTAAGCCTAATCAGCAGCACAGACAACGAATAGAAACCATCTATAAATCTTCTATAATAGCCTGCTAGCCATAGGAGGCTCCTTATCTCCATGGGAGTAGCAGGTCTATTCCAATCCATAACAGCATCTATCTTCTCGGGGTCCACAGAAATTCCATCCTTGTTAACCACATGACCCAGAAAAGAAACCTGAGGAAGACAAAACTCACACTTTCTTTGCTTGGCATACAACTTATGCTCCCTCAAGGTTGACAAAACTAGACATAGGTGTTGTGCATTCTCTTCAGCACTGCGAGAGTATACCAGAACATCATCTATAAATACAACCATAAAACGGTCCAGGAAATCCTTAAACACTCTATTCATCATATCCACAAAGGAAGAGGTTGCATTAGTCAATCCAAAAGACATCACCAAGAACTCGAAATGTCCATGCCGTGAACAAAATGCGGTCCGTGGAATATCCGTCTCATGAATCCTCAACTGTTGGTAACCTGAATGAAGATCAATCTTTGAAAACATAGTACTACCATGCAACTGATCAAATAAGTCATCTATTCTCGACATGGGATATCTATTCTTGATGGTTACTTTATTCAGCTCTCTATAATAGATGCACAGCCTCATCAATCCATCCTTTTTCTTCACAAATAGCACAGGAGCACCCCATGGTGAAGAACTTGGTCTAATGAATCCATTCTGCAACAACTCATCCAATTGAGTACGCAGCTCCTCCAGCTCATACGGGGACATACGGTATGACACCTTAACAATAGGATGGGTACCCAACTCCAAATCTATGATGAACTCCACATCTCTCTCGGGTGGAAGACCAGGAATATTATCATGAAATACATCGGGGAACTCGCGAACTATATCAATCTCCTCTATATGCGGCAAACTACCACTGGTCTCCAATACTGAAACCAAATAAGAAAAACATCTGGAATTTACAATCTTCCGAGCACGTACCGTAAAAAAAATCAGAAAAACTTGGCGCAAAAAATCATAAACACTCCTAGGTTGACCGTTGTCCATCTTGAAGTCTAAATGCTTGACCTTGTATTGAATGACTGCATCATACTTGGACAACCAGTCCATGCCCAAAATCACATTAAAATCTTCCATGTCTATCACCTTCACATCAGCAATGGCTAGAAAATCAACTAATAGAATCAGACAACACTGAATGCCTTGGTCCGACACCAATGAATCGCTAGAGGAAAACTTTACACTAAACGCGTCGCCAACACGATCGAGGGTTAAATGGTGACGCTCTACAAAGGCCCTAGCCACAAACAAATGGGTAGCACCGGAATCGAAAAGAACGCACGTCCAGAAGTTCTTTACCTTTAACTTTCATATAAAATCGTATACACAACTAAGGGAACGAACGTCATACTACAGCTAAAGTTTAAAAGCTAAAAATAGGTTTGGATCTAACCTAAAATCACTTGTGTAGACGTCTGAGCTTCCTCCAAAGACACCATGTTCAGCTTGCCCTTCCCCTTGTCCAATTATTGTGGTAGCAGCAAGGCCTGAGGTGGAACTGGTTGCAATAGGTGCTGAGCCTGCGGGCAGTTCGACTTGAAATGTCCTTTCTGTCCACACTGGTAGAAGACTCTTTCCTTTCCCCAGCAATGGGCAGCGTCATGACCTCTCCTCTTACATGCAGAACAAACTAAATCTCCTTTAGGAGCACTCTGAATCACATGCACATGCTCCTACTTCTGAGCACATATCCTCTTGTAACACCTTTCAAACGGGTGTCCTGACCGGCCACAGAAACTGTATATCTCCTTGCTTCTCTTAATTAAAGATGAACAGAATTCCTTAGAGTTCTTACTCTCATCAGATTCCATATTATCATTTCTTATTTGTTGGTCGCGATTCTTGGCATTGTTGATCGCCTAGACCTTCAGAGCAGCCTCCACAACTTCACCACAGCTTTCGGATCCATAAGCAATAGCCAGCTATTCGTTATCATTCCTAAGACCACCCAGAAAATGTTTAACTCGACTAGACTCTGAAGAAACCATATCAGGAGAAAAACGACACAGTTTGCTGAACTCCACCTTGTCACAACCCGCATTTTCCCTGAATTAAATAATTATCAGAGTATGAGAAAACGCGCATCATGATGCCAAGTCAAGCAGGGGATAACTGCTGACGCTCAGGCAAAACCAACTGCTACTCTTTATGAAAGAAAATCATGAGCTTAATGATTAGAAAATCAGTTATATTTTAGAGGTCGTATCCCTCGGCTCGGTGGATCACCTAGTCCACAGTTAAAAAACTATACTTATGCGCTGCCGAAAAAATACTTTATTCAGGTTTAGCATCCTAAAGGGTGTATAAGAGTTCCAAGAGAACCACTCATACTATGCAAGACACAACATTTAATTGATATTATATATAGGAAAACGATCTTTATACACTGCTTGAAAAATGGAGATTTAGTTTTATAAAACATGCTGATCATGAGCTTACTTATAAGAATAATTATAGTTTAAAAGTAACTAGAAACCTAGCATAAACCCTTCTCAGAGCAAGTAGACTATCTCCAGAAAACGGTAGCAGCATAAGTAGTATATCCAGTACAAAGGTAAAAACTATCAGTGGGCGCCAACAACCTGACACGAACCCACTGGCACATATGTATGTCTAAGAGACCACCAACACCACCACTGCAAACTAGCCACCCAACTGGCTACAGCTCAGAACCTGAGGCATTCCAAAAGAAAACAGAATACCTCAGCAAGCAAAACAAGGTAAAATCTGCATGAAAGAGTCAACCAAAGGGGGAAAAGTAACTGAAAAACAGGCCGTAGAAAGAGTCACAACTGTCCAAAATAGGACGACAAGAAATGCACTACGTGCGAAGAAACAGCATCAACCCAGCTCAGGAACAACATCTTGCAGGGCCTACTAGACTACAAAGAGCCCAAAGTGCTGCAATCTACCAAGGAAGAAACTTCTAACACCCTAAGCTGTGGGAGATGGTAGTAGCAAAACAACAGCGTGGATCTGGGTTGGAGGCAAACTCAGTCCCCCAACCACCAATTTCCATGCCAACAAGCTCAGGGGTCTACATGATAAAGCACAAGGGACCTTCCACCCCCTTGCCCAGCCCGTACCTGGAGCAAGACTGAAGAATAAGGCTGGCCTTGGCTAGATTACACAACACCTCCCCCATGAAGAGCTTCAAACCACCACTACTATCCACATCCCACGATTCGGCCTTTAGGGAAGAAAACATGGCCGATAAGGAAACTACAAATATAATCAAGGAAACTCACCCGGGAACATAAATCGAGGAAAGAGAAACAGTGTTGAAGTTACTCAACACAGCTCAGCGTTGGGTGGAATCCACTCAGTGCCTAACCAGACCTTGGCGTTGAGTGGGTTAGCCTCAATCAGTGCCAGAACAGCCATGGCGTTGAGTGAGGTCCACTCCCTCAACGCCTTCAGCAAAACCAAAAACCTAACAGCGGCGTTGAGTGAGTCTACCTCCCTCAACGCCAAAATAGCTTTGGCGTTGAGTGAGGTCAACTCACTCTACACCAAAGTTCACTTCCGCAGGAGAACCCTAAGCCAACGCCAACAAGAGAAGGTCGGCGGGAAGGCCGACTGATTCTCGCCGAATCGGCGGGAAAGCAGGACGATTCTCGCCGAATCGGCGAGAATGCAGGATGATTCTCGACGACCGGCAGGAAAACAGAATGATTCTCGCCGAATCGGCGGGAATCAAGGATGATTCTCGCCGAATCGACGGGAATCAAGGTTGATTCTCGCCGATCGGTGGGAATCACTGACGATACACGTCGAAATCGGCGGGAATCACTTGGTGATTCCCGTCGATTTTGACTTAGACGAAAATTTTCACTCAATCACCCCACCACTCAGCCGCAAAGAACAAACCGAACTACGGCTTTGAGTGTGTCCACCACACTCAACGCCAAGTCCGGGCGGCTTTTGGCTTTGATTGTGTGCACCACACTCAACACCAAAACTCGAGAGTCTACCAAGACTAGTTCTAACCAGAGCCCTACCACAACAACCTCCCTCACTCTCTCTCGGCTCCACCCGCAAAAGCACCCAACTAGAACTACAAATCTGGAGTCTAAATGGTGAACACAACTAGCACGAGGAGCAAACAGCCCAAGGAGGGGGGCTCATAGGAGAATCTAAGCCCTAAAACTTAGCGAGATAGTAAGAGAATAAGCATGGTTTCTACCCTAGGGCTAACCGGGAAACATTCCAAAATTCAAAAGAACAACAAAGTCAAGGGCAAGAATACCACTTGCTTCGATTTACGGCGAAGCTTGGTCGGCTTTCCCTCCTCTTCGTTCTGCACTAGAAGGAGCAACACCTAAAAATATACTCCCGGACATTAATGGCGGAAAAAACCTCCAAACCGAAATCCTAATCTCACCAAAATTCCACGAAAATCAAATATCTTACCGTCGAAACGAAGATCTAAGAGAGAGCAAGACAACGCCGCTTTCGGAATCGAAATCCGTCCACGAACAAGCCCGGAATCACCGTCCGAAGGGGAGCAGGAACGGCGGTTTTTTTTTTTCTCCTCTGTTTTCCGCGAACAGGAACGGCGGTTTCAAATGGGGAAGAAGATGATACGAGGGGGTTTTCATTCTATCCTATATATATATATATATATATATATATATATATATATATATATATATATATATATATATATATATAATATAATTTATTAAAGAATTACTTAAAGCACCAAAACGACGCGAAAACCGAACTACCTCGGAATTTGACGAAATTCGCACCGTAGCTAAATACCCATGCTACGAACACAACGGCGAAGTCGAAATTAACTTTCGATGAACAGAACTCGAGTTATACCCAAATAAAGCCAAACACAAACATTCCCCCGAGAGGCCACACCGGGTCACCCAAAACGACTCGGCTTGCTACGGAGATATTGCCAACAGGCTACAGAATAGGGCACTCAGTTCTAAGGAGTTAAACCACATTCCACAAATGGCACAAGCCACTGAAACACGTCATCGTAACGCCAAACGTGAATTTAAATAATCGCAGAAAAATCGGGGGCGTTACAGTCACTCCCCCTAAAAGAAAGTTTCATCCCGAAACTTTACACACAACACTTCTACTATAGAAGGAAAGTAATAATCCGAACATTACAAGAAGGAAAAACGAACCAAACTAATCACGGAAACAGCTGAGGGTAAGCCTCCCTCATAGCCGACTCTAACTCCCAAGTCGCGCTCTCCAAATCCTGATTCCTCCAAAGAACTTTCACCATCGGAATCGACTTCTTTCGCAGCACCCATTCCTGAGTATCCAAAATACGGACCGGCACTTCAACAAAAGAGAGGTTGGGCTCCAACTGGGGCACAACGTCCAAGACTTGCCCACTGCTGCGCACGCACTTCCGCAATTGGCTAACATGGAAAACATTATGAACACCTGGGAAGTTTGCTGGCAAATCCAACCTGTAAGCTGACACGCCAATCCATTCCAAAATCTTAAACGGGCCCACATACCTCGGGTCCAATTTCCGATTCTTACCAAACCTCTTTACACCCACCATCGGGGAAACCTTAAGAAATACAAAGTCCCCCACAGAAAAATCCAAGGCAGACCTACGCCGATTGGTGTTCTTCTCATACCTCTCCTGAGCTATACGAAGCTTTTCCCGAACAAGCTTCACTGCGACTTCCATTTCTTCGAGCGCATCAGGACCTAATAATGGCCTCTCACCAGCCTCAGCCCAAAACAATGGAGTTCTGCATCGCCTCCCAAACAAGGTTTCGAACGGAGCCATCTGCAAGCTCTCCTGATAACTATTGTTGTAAGCAAATTCCATAAGTCGCAGCCGCTCATCCCACGCTCCACCGTGGTCTAAAATGTAGCATCGGATCATATCCTCAACTATTTGATTCACCCGCTCCGTCTGCCCATTAGTCTGTGGGTGGTACGCAGTAGAATACCTCAGATCCGTACCCAAACCCTCCTGCAGACTCTGCCAAAAACGAGAAGTAAACCGAGAGTCTCGATCAGAAATTATGCTAACCGGCACACCGTGGAGTCAGATGACTTCATTCAAGTACAACTCTGCTATCTTCTTCATAGGGTAATCAATCTTATATGGCACGAAGTGAGCAGACTTCATCAATCTATCCACTATAACCCAAACAGATTCAAATCCCCTCGGGGATCGCGGTAAACCCGTGATGAAATCCATAGATATACTCTCCCACTTCCAAGTCGGGATCTCTAGCGGAGTCAACTTACCACCAGGCCTTCCATGATCGGCCTTCACCCGCTTGCAAGTATAGCACTCCGCAACAAATCGGGCTATATCTCCCTTCATGCCATACCACCAGGCAATTTGCTTTAAGTCACGATTCATCTTCATAGATCCTGGATGATAGGCAACGCTGGATCCATGAGCCTCTCTACAAACCATACCCCGAATGTCCCCAACCGCGGGGATGAAAAATCTGCCACGGTACTTCAAAGTTCCCGCATCATCGATGGAATAATCCGACAACTCTCCTCTCTCAGTCCTGGAGTACATGTGTAGAATATCCGGGTCGTCCTTCTGGTGAAGTCTGGTCAAAGAAATCCAAGACGGCTCTGCCACTGACAAAGTACTCTGCAGGCCACAGCATCCCACTGATATATCCATAAGGAGGAACTCTTCCACTAAACGGTCGACGGAGAGATTAAAGATTTTACTCATCCTCCGACTTAGGGCGTCGGCCACCACATTGGCCTTGCCTGGGTGATACTGGATCTCTACCTCATAATCGGCCACATACTCTAGCCACCGACGCTGGCATAGATATAACTCCTTCTGCGTGAACACGTACTTCAGGCTCTTATGGTCAGTGAAAATCTTTCACTGAGCCCCATAAAGTAGGTGTCTCCACAGCTTCAACGCATAAATAACTGCTGCGAACTCGAGGTCATGCGTAGGATAATTCTTCTCATGAGTCTTCTGTTGCCTTGACCCATAGGCAATCACCTTACCCACCTACATTAACACGCATCCCAGACCCACATGCGAAGCATCCACGTATGCATCGTAATCCATGCCCACGGTAGGAAGGGTCAGGACAGGAGCAGTGCACAATCTCCTCTTTAACTCCAGGAAGGCTTCTTCGCACTTCTCGCTCCAAACAAAAGCCATGTTCTTCTGAGTCAGCTTAGTCAGAGGTGCAGCTAGGGTAGAGAAACCCTCCACAAACCTCCTGTAGTAGCCGGCTAACCCTAGGAAGCTCCTGATCTCTTTGGGCGTGCCCGGCCTACTCCAATCCATCACTACTGCGATCTTTTCCGGGTCAACTGAGATCCCATCCTCATTCACCACGTGGCCCAGAAACGAGACCTGAGGCAACCAAAATTCGCACTTGCTTAACTTGGCGAATAACATATGGTTCCTCAACTCCGATAGAACCAAGCGCAGATGATGCTCATGCTCCTCAGCACTGCGAGAGTAAACTAACACATCATTGATGAAGACCGCCACGAACTTATCTAGGAAATCCTTGAACACCCAGTTCATCATATCCATGAACGCTGATGGAGCGTTGGTCAATCCAAAAGACATCACTAAGAACTCAAAATGTTCGTGCCTTGATCTAAACGCAGTCCGTGGAATATATGCATCACGGATCCTAAGCTGATGATAGCCTGAACGAAGGTCAATCTTGGAGAAGACCGTGCTACCGCGCAACTGGTCAAATAAGTCATCGATCCTCGGCAGAGGCTACCTGCTCTTGATTGTGACCTTGTTCAGCTCCCTATAGTCGATGCAAAGCCGCATTGACCCATCTTTCTTCTTCACAAATAGAACAGGAGCACCCCAAGGCGACAAACTCTGCCTGATAAACCCTTTCGCCAACAACTCATCTAACTGAACTCGCAACTCCTCTAGCTCTCGAGGGGCCATCCGGTACGGCGCCTTAGCAATAGGGCGCGTACCTGGCTCCAAATCGATCACAAACTCAACATCCCGCTCGGGAGGAAGACCAGGAAGCTCATCAGGAAAAACATTGGCGAAATCTCGCACAACTGGAATCTCCTCTAAGCGCGGTGCACTAACAGCGGTCCCAACCACCGAGACCAAACAAGCAAAACAGTCCGAAAGAAAAAACTTCTAAGCACATACCGCAGAGATGACAGGAGAATCCTAGCTCAGATCCGCATACACGCTTCCTGGCTGACCGTCGTCCCTGATGAAGTCCAAGCGCTTCCCTTTGCACTGAATGACTGCATCATACCTGGACAGCCAGTCCATGCCCAAAATAACATCGAAGTCCTCCAGATCAATCATCTTCAGGTCTGCCTTCGCAAGGAAGTCCCCCAACAAAACAGGGCAATCCAACATGCCCACATCTGACAACACAGATTCACCAGAGGGGAACTTAACACGAAAGGTATCCCGAACTCGATCTAAAGTCAACCGATGTCGCTCTACAAAGGCTCTAGCCACGAACGAGTGGGTAGCGCCAGAGTCAAACAGAACACTCGCCCAGCGGTTCTTCACCTTAAACTTCCCTATAGGAACATATATAACTATGGAACTACCACAACAATACTACATTTTAGCAAGACAAGAACAAAACATTCAGGCTGGAAGACAACTAACCTGAGATGACCAGAGTCGAAGCTTCAGCCTCCTCGGAAGAGATCACGTTCAGCTTTCCCTTTCCCTTGTCCACACGCTGAGGTGGAGGTAATGCCTGAAGGGGCACTGCTTGCAGGGCAGGCTGGACCTGAGGACACCTAGACTTGATGTGTCCCTTCTGCCCACACTGGAAACAGACCTTATCCTTCGACCAGCACTGGGCAGCATCATGCCCGGGTCGCTTGCAAACAGAACAGGAGACATCTCTCCTCGGAGTACCCTAAATCACATGAACCTGCTCCTTCCTCTGAGCTGCTGCTCTCTTGAAACATCTCTCGATCGGGTGGCCTGACCGGCCACAGAAACTGCACACCACTTTGCTCTTCTTCCCAGGAACCGCATCCGGTACCCGGGGTTTCTTTTCCTCCACAGACTTCCTCTTATCCTTCCTACTTTGCTGTCCTCTGCTCTTCGCGGTCTCAATAGCCTCCACCTTCAGAGCAGCCTCCACTACTCCTGCGTAAGTTTTTGACCCATAAGCACTAGCCAACTGCTGCACCTCACTCCTCAAACCACCGAGAAATCGCTTAACTCGATCAGCCTCGACGCTGACCCATCCAGGGGCAAAACGGCTCAACTTGCTGAATTTTATCTCATACTCACCCACCGTGAGCTGCCTTTGCTTCAGATGGAGGAAGTCATTCATGAGGCGGTCACGCTCGACCGAGGGTAAGAACTTCCTCAATAGCATATCCTTGAACACTTCCCAAGAGCATCCGGTTACCAATCTCTCCTTCTCTCTCAACCACCAACTCTTAGCCAAACCTTTAAGCTGATAGACGGCTATCATCACCCTCTGATCGTCTGCAATCCCTGAATACGAGAACATCTCCTCCATGGAGATCAGCCAGTCGTCTATCACCATAAAGTCTGTCTTCCCGTCATAAGTGGGAGGGCTCAGCCTCTGAAACTGCGAGATGAAGGTCATCTCCGCTGGCACCACCACTGGAGGTCTTAAGGGTGCAAGAGGGGGAGGAACAGCAATCCCCCCTGCAGGCCCTTACACTCCCTGAGTCTGACCTGCCACAACTGCTACCAAAGACTGGATCTGGGCTCGCACCTCCACCAACTGCCTGCTCAAGGAATCGCTACTCTGCCGCAAGCTTTCGATTACCGCATCAATTTGAGCTCTAGAAGACTCACCCTCAGATATGGGAGTTGATCTAGTCGAAGGACGTCTCGCCATCCTAAAGTCATAGCAACACTAGTTAGATCCTAGTACAACGGCTAGACTCAACTACTAGTACAGACCATATATATATAGATATGAACTTAAAGCTGCTAAACTTGCTCTGGGAGTTTACCTTTTACAAAACTTTATGTTATGCCCTAACCTAGGATGGTTAACCACCACCATACTAATTCTTGTGCCTAGATCGGGAATGCTTGACTTTATATTATTTTTGACTCGAAAACTTATGTGTGTACATATGTCATCCTGCCAGTCTTTAGCTTGGCACGTTGTGCTTATGCTATGTTATGCTATGCATTCAAAAAAAAAATCCTAATGCATGTTATGAACGGCGTACACATGAAAATGTTATGCATCCGATACTACATGACATTCGCATGCAACGAATAAGAAAATGTGCTAGTCGCAGCCATGTGGTGAGGTTATGCATCCCATACTACATAACCCTCGCATGTTGCCCCTATGGTGGATCCATATACGAACACATATTATGCATCCTATACTACATAATATGCCCCGTATACTTCATGTTATGCTATGAGTGTAGTGTTCGTGCTTTTGCCAAGACGTGTTGATGACATATCAGTGTGTGAATGACATGATGTTGAACTACTAAAAGCAAACAAAGGAAGGTTGCCCGACTAACTTGTCAAGCAACCTCCCTCTGATACCAACTATCACAACCCGCATTTTCCCCGAATTAAATAATTATCAGAGTATGAGAAAACGCGCGTCATGATGCCACGTCAAGCAGGGGATAACTGCTGACGCTCAGGCAAAACCAACTGCTACTCTTTATGAAAGAAAATCATGAGCTTAATGATTAGAAATTAGTTATATTTTAGAGGTCGTATCCCTCGGCTCGGTGGATCACCTAGTCCACAGTTAAAAAACTATACTTATGCGCAGCGGAAAAAATACTTTATTCAGGTTTAGCATCCTAAAGGGTGTATAAGAGTTCCAAGAGAACCACTCATACTATGCAAGACTCTACATTTAATTGATATTATATATAGGAAAACGATCTTTATACGCTGCTTGGAAAATAGAGATTTAGTGTTATAAAACATGCTGATCATGAGCTTACTTATAAGAATAATTATAGTTTAAAAGTAACTAGCAACCTAGCATAAATCCTTCTCAGAGCAAGTAGACTATCTCCAGAAAACGGTAGCAGCATAAGTAGTATATCCAGTACAAAGGTAAAAACTACCAGTGGGCGCCAACAACCTGACACGAACCCACTGGCACATATGTATGTCTGTAAGAAAGTACTGAAAACTACCTCACCAACAAGGCAAACGGATCTCTAAAGTCCAAGAGACCACCAACACCACCACTGCAAACTAGCCACCCAACTGGCTACAGCTCAGAACCTGAGGCATTCCAAAAGAAAACAGAATACCTCAGCAAGCAAAACAAGGTAAAATCTGCATGTAAGAGTCAACCAAAGGGGGAAAAGTAACTGAAAAACAGGCCATAGAAAGAGTCACAACTGTCCAAAATAGGACGATAAGAAATGCACTACGTGCGAAGAAACAGCATCAACCCAACTCAGGAACAACATCCTGCGGGCCTACTAGACTACCAAGAGCCCAAAGTGCTGCAATCTACCAAGGAAGAAACTTCTAACACCCTAAGCTGTGGGAGATGGTAGTAGCAAAACAACAGCGTGGATCCGGGTTGGAGGCAAACTCAGTCCCCCAACCACCAATTTCCATGCCAACAAGCTCAGGGGTCTACATGATAAAGCACAAGGGACCTTCCACCCCCTTGCCCAGCCCGTACCTGGAGCAAGACAGAAGAATAAGGGTGGCCATGGCTAGATTACACAACACCTCCCCCATGCAGAGCTTCAAACCACCACTACTATCCACATCCCACTATTCGGCCTTTAGGGAAGAAAACATGGCCGACAAGGAAACTATAAATATAATCAAGGAAACTCACTCGGGAACATAAATCGAGGAAAGAGAAACAGTGTTGAAGTTACTCAACACGGCTCGGCGTTGGGTGGAATCCACTCAGTGCCTAACTAGACCTTGGCGTTGACTGGGTTAGCCTCAATCAGCGCCAGAACAGCCATGGCGTTGAGTGAGGTCCACTCCCTGAATGCCTTCAGCAAAACCACAAAACCTAACAGCGGTGTTGAGTGAGTCTACCTCCCTCAATGCCAAAGTAGCTTTGGTGTTGAGTGAGGTCAACTCACTATACGCCAAAGTTCACTTCCGCGGGAGAACCCTAAGGCAACGCCAACAAGAGAAGGTTGGCGGGAAGGCCGACTGATTCTCGCCGAATCCGCGGGAAAGCAAGACGATTCTCGCCGAATCGGCGAGAATGCAGGATGATTCTCGACGACCGGCGGGAATCCAGAATGATTCTCGCCGAATCGGCGGGAATCAAGGATAATTCTCGCCGAATCGGCGGGAATCAAGGTTGATTCTCGCCGATCGGTGGGAATCACTGACGATACACGTCGAAATTGGCGGGAATCACTTGGTGATTCCCGTCGATTATGACTTAGACGAAAATTTTCACTCAATCACCCCACCACTCAGCCGCAAAGAACAAACCGAACTATGGCTTTGAGTGTGTCCACCACACTCAACGCCAAGTTCGGGCGGCTTTTGGCTTTGAGTGTGTGCACCACACTCAACACCAAAACTCGAGAGTCTACCAAGACTAGTTCTAACCAGAGCCCTACCACAACAACCTCCCTCACTCTCTCTCTCGGCTCCACCCGCAAAAGCACCCAACTAGAACTACAAATCTGGAGTCTAAATGGTGAACACAACTAGCACGAGGAGCAAACAGCCCAAGGAGGGGGCTCATAAGAGAATCTAAGCCCTAAAACTTAGCGAGATAATAAGAGAATAAGCATGGTTTCTACCCTAGGGCTAACCGGGAAACATTCCAAAATTCAAAAGAACAACAATGGCAAGGGCAAGAATACCACTTGCCTCGATTTCCGGCGAAGCTTGGTCGGCTTTCCCTCCTCTTCGTTCTGCACTAGAAGGAGCAACACCTAAAAATATACTCCTGGACATTAATTGCGGAAAAAACCTCCAAACCGAAATCCTAATCTCACCAAAACTCCACGAAAATCAAATATCTTACCGTCGAAACGAAGATCTAAGAGAGAGCAAGACAACGCCGCTTTCGGAATCGAAATCCTTCCACGAACAAGCCCGAAATCACCGTCCGAAGGGGAGCAGGAACGGTGGTTTTTTTTCTCCTCTGTTTTCCGCGAACAGGAGCGGCGGTTTCAAATGGGGAAGAAGATGATACGGGGGGGGGGGTTTTCATTCTATCATATATATATATATATATATATATATATATATATATATATATATATATATATATATAATATAATTTATTAAAGAATTACTTAAAGCACCAAAACGACGCGAAAACCGAACTACCTCAGAATTTGACGAAATTCGCACCGTAGCTAAATACCCACGCTACGAACACAACTGCGAAGTCAAAATTAACTTTCGCTGAACAGAACTCGAGTTATACCCAAATAAAGCCAAACACAAACATTCCCCCGAGAGGCCACACCGGGTCACCCAAAACGACTCGGCTTGCTAGGGAGATATTGCCAACAGGCTACAAAATAGGGCACTCAGTTCTAAGGAGTTAAACCACACTCCACAAATGGCACAAGGCACGGAAACGCGTCATCGTAATGCCAAACGAGAATTTAAATAATCGCAGAAAAATCGGGGGCGTTACACACCTCATACTCGCAAACGCTGAGTTGCCTTTGCTGTACATGTAGAAAATCATTCATCAAACGGCCCCTCTCGACCGATGGTAGAAACTTTTTAAGCAGAAATTCCTTAAAGGATTCCCATGAGCACCCATCCTTAAGGTTTTCCTTCTCTCTCAGCCACCAACTCTTTCCAAGTCCATTTAGCTGATAAGCAGCGATCATTACCCTCTGGTCCGCTTAAAATCCTGAGTATGAGAACATCTCCTCGATGGCTATAAACCAATCATCCAAGGCCATAAAATCTGCTCTACCATTGTAGGTAGGGGGTCCTAATCTCTAGAAATGCGAAATAAATGTCATCTCTGGTGGCAAAAAAACCGGGAGCACTAGAGGAGCAGGTGGAACAAGAATGGTTTGAACCACAGCTGGGTCCTGCACTCATTCTGGCTGACTAGCAACAACTGACAACAATGACTGGATCTGCGACTACATCTCCAACATTTTCCTTGATAGAACCATATTTCTCTGCCGCACACCTTCTATCACGGTCTCACTCTGGGCACCAGATGATTCTCCCTCCCATTGGGGAGTCGACCTCGTCACCAGATGCTTAGGTGGCATCTAAACGAACAACGAATATCTAATCAAAACCTAGCTTAACTGATAGAGCCAAACAACATAGTTCAGACAATACATAATTAAACACTTGCTCATGCTGATAACTTGCTTTAGGATTTTCATTTATGATGTCATGCCTAAACCTAGGATGATATATCGTCATCCTACTGAATCATGTGCCTAAACCATGAATGCATAAATTCTTATTCCTTTTAACTCAAAACCATGTGCGTATGTATGTCATCATGTAAACCTTTATCTTTGCACAGGTGCTGATGTAATTTTATATCATGCATGTTGTGATATGTAATCTAAAAAGGCCTTAATGCATGTTATGAGCGGCATACACATTGAATATTATGCATCCCATACTACAAAATATCGCATGCAATAAAAGTCAAAATCTAATGTGCATTTATGTGATGGTATTATGCATCCCATACTACATAACAGTCACATGTTGCCTCTGATGAGGATCCTTATACAAACACATATTATGCATCTCATACTACATAATATGCCTCATATACTTCTTATCATGCTTATGAGTGTAGTATTCATGCTTCATGTAACATCCCTCAAATAACTAGACCCCTAGGAGTGGTTTTGTCATTACTAGGTCATGATAAAATCATAAGAAGCTCAAAGGACCAAATGAACAAGGACCAAGGGTAAAATAACCTTGGTCTGCCTATAGCACAATCTCACCACCAGACTTAGGGATTAACCCTAGGTCTTCATCTAGACTTCATGACCCCACCATAACACCCCTAGCCCCTTAGGTGGTCCATAAGGTCACTAAGGACCCATTAGGGGCAATCAAAGTGGTTAAGTTTACCTAAGTCCACCCTAACCCTAAATGGGTCAAACTAGCCTACTTAGGGTCAATTGACCTCCCCCTAGCTAAGTGGACACCACAAATGCCTTCCTAAGCCTAAAGTGAGGTCAATGGGTCACCAAGGACCCATTGGGGTCAACCCAAGAGGCTAGGTTGACCCAAGTCAACCCTAGCCCAAAAATGGCCAAAGTGCCCTAACTAAGGAGCAGGTGACCACCAAAGTGCCAAGTAAACCCTACCCAACCCTACATAGACCCTAGAGATGCCAATGGGTCACCAAGGACAAATTGGGGGCAACCCAAAAGGCCATTATGACCAAGGTCAACTCAACCTAGGTTTAGGTCAAACTAGCCTAAATGGGCTAACCCATGCTCAAGCCCTATCCACTTGGGCTAACCTCATGTTAATTATCTAATATTATGATTTAGCGGGCTGCAAATAGGCTGTAGTAGTCATCAAATTCAGCCTTGATGATCAGGAGAGAGAAAGCTCCATTTTCCCCTTTAATGGAGGAGAGATAAAATGAGG
Organism: Platanthera zijinensis; assembly: GCA_039513925.1. Classification (NCBI taxonomy): domain Eukaryota; kingdom Viridiplantae; phylum Streptophyta; class Magnoliopsida; order Asparagales; family Orchidaceae; genus Platanthera; species Platanthera zijinensis. The sequence continues at coordinate 163,427,182 of CM077082.1, read as the reverse complement.
GAGAAGGCCATCCATGGCATAGGGAAGCCAAGGGCCACCCTTTATTACTGGATTCAACTCCTCTGGGGAAGAGGGGGAGTTTCCAGCCATTTCCCGGCTTGATTGAGCACAGGTTCACCCCCCCCCCCCATGTCATGGCCAAAAATCCCCTTTAATGGCCATTGATGGCCATCAGTGCTAGGCCCTTCCCCTTCCCCAATTAATATTTCTAAAAGCCTCACCAGACAGAGGGGAGCAGTTTCCACACCTTACCAGAAAGAATCAACCAGTTTACTGTGCGGTTGCAGAACTCCGGCGACTCCACCACCATCTATGGCAACCCAGCGATCGGCCCGACTCCAGCCCACCACTAAGGTCCTCCCCTACTCCTTCTATGGGTAGATCATAGGATTCAATAGGGATAAGAAACGGGCTCAATTGATCCCGATCGGGTGGAGATTTTTCAAGAAATTTCTGTGAAAAACGATTGGTCGGGTTCGCCGGAAATGGCCCCTTCGGCGGCCGTGCCGCTACCCGGCGATAGCCCCTACCTCAACGAAGGTGGTGGCGGCGGTGGCCGACCAGGGAGGTGGCCGGGTGGCTGGGAAATAGGGCTGGAAGATGCTCTAGGTCAGGTAGATCTCACCCGTCGGTTGGAGGAAGAAGAAACCCAATAACCATCGGATTTGCGTACAGATCTGTGCAAGATCAAATTATATATATTATGTTTAATATATTTTCTGCCCCTAAAAATCATTCATCTTAAGAATTAATTTAAAAATACATAAGGGCTTTATCAGAAAAAGTTGTCAACATTAAAGTTGTAGATCTATAAGTCTAGTGTATTTTAAAACTAATTTGGAGTTCGGTTTTGACCACAGCTCTTATTTTGGTGAGATCTATACCTAGGGTTGAGCAGAGGTTGAGTTGAGTTCCCTTATCAATCCAGCCATCCAAATGACTTGAAATTTATAGTGGGGTCTCTCTCATCTATACCAACAACATATCCAAATATGGAAATTTTTGAATATACTTTTTATATAGCTTTTGTAATTATTTAATAAACCTTGTATAATTTAATTAGAGAGCCTAATTACCTCCATATTCTCCCAAATTTTGAAGAGAGGTTCTTGTGGTCAGTATAGGTCTTTGTATAAAATTTCACCTCATTTGGAGATGATTTGGTGGGAATTTGGTAAACCCTAACCTTGGGCCAAAAAGGGGTATTTAGGTCAAAGTGTCCCTTGTGGGTTTAAGTGGCGAAATCACCTCAACAGAGGTTGAAACTTGGGTCACTGATTTGTTATGTTAATAAACACCCTCTCATGGATTATGGGGTGGATAAGGGTGGATTTGCCCTAAGACCCTAGTTCAAACTCTAAGATTGAACTTTGGGTGCTTGTGAAGGACATAGGGTGTTATGTCCTTAGATGGACTTGTTGATTAGTCCATGTGATTCTAGGGAGGTGAAATGCCCTAGAAAGGGATTTGGTGGAGTTTGGACACATGCACCCCACTTAAAGCACTTAGTAGATATTTAGGTCTTTACACCCTAGGGAATATTCAATGGGTCATATGACCTTGGATCTTTGTTATATTTTGGTAGGAGTATTGTCATAGTGATATATACCTCTGGAATTTATTATAGGGTGTCTAGATAATAGTAGCTCTCCCTTATAGCTATAAACTTCATCTTGCCCTTTTGATTATATTGATGTAATTATTGTTTATATGTCTTAGAATGATTTTAAACTCTGGAAAAGCTGATCAAATAATATGTAGATGCACTTGTAAATTATTTGGTATAGTTGAACATTTCTTTTTAGTACATCATGTGTAAAGTAAACTAGCGAACCATACTTTGATAAATAGAAGATAAATACAATAGCTTGCATGAAAATTGTATTACTTAGCCAAAGTACTTTTTAGGGCATAAAGAAGCTTGGAAAAATATTTACATGTTGTTTAGTTGAGATTATAAGGATGTTTCTTCACAAAGTTCCCCATGATGGATTTGATTGAGATATTTTTATATATATTTAACTGACCCTCGAATTGCATGAAATTTAGTCAGTAAGGTTTATGATCATAATAAATCTCTGTTAATTTTTGTATAATTTTTGGACAAGTATTTATGGTACTCCCTTCATTACCCCTATTTAGTTGAATTACCTTGGATTATTTATTTGGAGGTTAATTCCTTTATGAAAAATTTATGAAATTTAGTATTCACTGATATCTTGCTATCCTATAGAGTTCATAATTTTTGTATGGTCATATCTTAGGTAAATCTAGTAATTCATGTTCAAATCACCCATGGACCAATTTTTGGGAAAATTAATTAAATGCCAATTTATTTAGGAAACTTCCAAGTTTCTCGATTTAGACTAAATATATCATGATAGACCCACAATAAATATTTTAGGGCTTTGGATGAAAGTTTGGAGTACCTTCTATTGTATACATCATATAGCTTAGAATTGTCTACATATAGTAAAACTGCAGAAATTGTGATAGGGTGTAAAATGAACATAGGGAGTTTGGGTATCAGTTTACTGTTATGGTGAAATAGAAATGTGCTCATCAATGAGAGTCATGGTGAGGAGTAATGATGGGAAGACTAGTGTAGGTGGATTCGGGTTCGACGAAACATTATCTTCCCTGTGGAGAGGAAGGGTCAAATACACTAGGGTTAGATCCAATATAAAATTAAAAGGGATCAAAGATTGGGTATTAACTAATAATAGAAAGTGTCGGGCAAAAGGGAATGATGGGCTTCAGCTATCATCATAGTTTCTAGTGCCCTATGAGAGCCCTTCACCGGGAATACCTAGGGCTGTCCAAGGTTAACGTAACCCGTAAGAATAATCAATTGAAAGTCACACTAGTGTCAACTACCTTCACCTATGGGGGGGAATAGGTGTCTTGCACAGTCTTTTAGCGGAATTAATATTATACCTGCACAATTAAACAAAACAACACAGCACAAAAATAGGCAGGCAGTTATAGTGGTTCCCCGATTTGGGTACGTCCACTTTCCCCCTTCGACCTATCTCCCAACAAGGGATGACTCGGTCACTTCACCAACAGGATTAAAATCCAATCCTCACACTAATGGAAGGAACCCTTCCACCCGAAGGACTCACCACTCCTCCACCACGGGTTGCACCCAACCCTTACAATGAGAAACCAACGTTCCTTTACAACAAAAGTAAATATGGAATGTATAAATACAAACTACTTTAGGAGCGCTAGGTGTCCCTCTTCGTTCGATGATGCGTTCTTGAAGAAGACGAAGAGTCCACGACCTTAGCTCTCACTTGGAAAGGATCTCCCCGAGATCGGCGGTGGCAAAGCTTGCGGCAGCGATTCTATCAAGATCGGCGGCTGCAAAGGAGAGCGGCGGCGATGCTTTCGAGATCCAAACTTCGTAGCAAAGCTAGCAAGGTCTACCAATGATCTTACTTGGATCGATCGTCTCAATCGATTCGGAAGGGGAAGGTATTCTCGTTCAACAAATCAAGAGACAAAGGATCTCAAGATAGACACGTGAGATGCGTTGCTTGGCTAAGCTTCTATCGTTGGGAGATCAGGAAGAACCCACGATCGGCGGTGATGGTTAAAACGCCGGCTCTTATTTAGTTGTGAAAGTGGAGGTTTTTATTTATAAAAAGAAGAGCGTTTTGTTTTGTTAGAAACCGAGTTTTAACGAGAGGGAGGCAAGTGCACCTATCGCGTGTAGTACAGGATATTCCCGTGTGGAGGAATATCGGGGTCGTATTGTTCTCAGGGCCGGCTTAGCTATATCTACTCTTTCCCTGAAAGCCTATTATTCTACCGATAATATTTTAGGTGGATTATATAAAAAATGAAATGGCGAACATAAAAATAAATATAATAAGCATCAAAAGAAAACAGGAAAAATGCAGTAAATAAGTGCGGAAGTCCGATGACCAACTTAGCGCGACGATATCAAAAGAGAATTTGAACTAAAATGACTTTTAATAAAAAGAGATCCTAATTTTTAAATTAATTAAGGCGGAGACTCGGTCGTGGAGGTTCCTTAGATATGAGCTCACCTTGGTCTAGGGATATCGCTCACCTGAACGTTAAGACTATTCGACCGATCGCTAGACCGACGAAGGATTCCTCTTAAAGCCCGCATTACGCTGAGAACCCCGCTATTGGGTGGGGAACACAATCCGGTAGAGTCACGCGCCTCCTATCTCGAGGGTTAGCGCGGAGCTCTCTTTACCCAAGGGTGATCGGTCCATACGTGCGGCCTCTCGGCGTTGCGTATGGATAACGGAAATAGAGCCCGCACATCGATTATGCGGTCCTACGTGTCGTTAACCCGGGGCAAACCTTAAGAAATTTAATTAAATAGAAAACAGGACCTTTAATTATTTAAAGCTGCTTTATCTGTCCCAATGCTCTTCGATATTGAGGGCTAAGGGCGGTTAGCCACTCATAGGAATGGGGACACTTACGCTAGAAAGCAATAAAGAAAGCAGTAAGAAAGCAGTAAAGAAAGCTGAAAATTGCAAGTCCTACTCAAACGAGTAGGACTGAAGAAAGCAGTAAATGTGAATCCCGGCTCGAGCGAGTGGGCGGGGGTAAATTTATACTCATACACGCACACACTCTACAGGAAAGTAAAATCACACACACGCACTCTACAATAAAGTAAACACACGCACGCACTCTAAGTTTTCCTACTCAAGTGAGTAGGAATAAAATGAAAGCAATAAAAGACGAGTCCCACTCAAACGAGTGGGCGGGAAGTGAAAGCTGAGCGCCATTTAACTCTTAACGAGTAGGCGGAAATAGATGCTTACGCACACACTCTATAGAAATTGAAATAAAGCAATAAATTCTAACTCATACACGCACGCACTCTACAGAAAGAAGAAAAAGCAAAGTGACTGAAAAATTAAAACAACTGCATTTCTACCGCTAAAATGCGGTAGAAATGCATAAAAAGTGCAAATAAAAATTAACCGGACAAAAAGTTTTGAAAATTAAAACGAAAAGCTAAGTGCTCGGAAAATTAAAATGACTGCATTTCTACCGCTAAAATGCGGTAGAAATGCATAAAAAGAGAAAATAAAAATTAAACGAAGCTAAAAGTTTTGCAAATAAACGCAAAATGGAAGTTGGCGAAAAATTAAAACAAGTGCATTTCTACCGCTAGAATGCGGTAGAAATGCATAAAAAGTGAAAATAAAAATAAACTAAAGTTAAACGGGTGCGGAAAATGAAAGTAAAATGGGCATTATAACGGCTAGAAAGTGCGATAAAATCCTAACTGAACGAGTTATAAAAGCTATAAAAAGATGAAAACATAAAAAGCACGAAAAAGGGAACGAAAAATTACTTAAGTTAGGGCGCAACCAAATGAGATTCATGCTAAGCAAGAGAGAAAATAAACTATTTTTATAAAATAAAAAGCTATTACAAACTAAGGGAGGAGGGAGAAAATTCTCTTACATAGCATGGAATCAAAATGGGCAGCACCTCCCCTAAGGAACTTGGACCAAAAAGTGGACAAAAATCTCATACAGCAGCTGCCCTTATATAGGCAAAATTTCGGGTTGGTCACGCCCTAGGTCACGGGCGTGACAGGGGGGCGTGACAGTACTATTCATGAGCTGAGTGGTGATTTGACTGAAGCCTTGACTTTGGCTGAAAATGTGGCGGTCACGCCCCAGGTCACGGGCATGACAGGGGGGCGTGACGGGGAGCTGGCTCTGGCGATTTGACGCGCGCTTTGACTTCGGGGCGGTCCACGTGGCGGACACGGGCGTGACAAGCCTGTCACGGGCGTGACAGGGGGGCGTGATCGGGACAGCTGGCATCCGATGTCGGTAGCGTTGACGGTTGATGGAGAGTTGCGTGCCGACATCGACACGGGCGTGACGAGGCTTGGACACGGGCGTGACGGGGGCGTGTCGGGCTCGGGACAGTGAATTTGTTGGTTTTGACTGCTGGTTGCGTTTGAGAGCCTGACACGCCCGTGTCGGGGGGTGACACGGGCGTGACAAGGCCGAAAATAATATTTTCTGGAAAAAATCAGAAAACAAAAATAAGTTAAGTTAGAATATATTTTTACAAAAAAAGGAACATTTTATTGAATAAAACAAACTAAAAAATATAAAAATAAACAAAAATGACTTAAATAAAATACGAAAATATAGGTATATTTACAACTCATCAAATACCCCCATACTTAAGCTTTTGCTATTCCAGAGCAAAAGTTGGAGATGAACCTATAAGGAATTAAAAAGAATCCTAAATTTAACTAACGCTTAAGTTAATTGTACGAAAGATCGAAATAAATTTCCGGGGTCTCGGAATTAAATCTTAACTTATGAAAATGTTAAAATAGAGGAACCGTTTCAAAAATACTTATAAACGAGAAAAATAGAAAGCGAAAATTATTTTGTTAGGTTAACAAAAATGGATTGAAATTATCGAAAAAAACTTTAGCTAAAAAGAAATTGATAGGAAATAATTCAATTTAAAAATTATGCTCTCAAAAAGTTTTAGATTAATTCTAGAATCATGAAAAATATATAAGTGGATTGGCGGATATGAAGAAGGCTTAGAATTTTTGAGGCGAGGTAATTTTTTCTCGAACCTCCATAATAATTTTTTTGAATAATTAGGAAAATGAAATCTTATTTTCCTAACTTATAATTTTTCTTTCTTTATTCATAAAAATAATGAACCCAAAGTATATGTATAGGGGTAATGAATTTTATCCTCTTACTCCGTAACATATAATCTTTTTAAACTATTGGGTGCCTATGTTTGCGGGACGAAATCTTATCCCCATTGACATAAGATCTTTTAAGGGTGAGTGGGGAATCATATCAATTAAGGTATGAAAAAAAGGTGGAAGGGATAAATTTCTAAAAGAAAACTAGAGTTTAATAAAAAATCTCGAGAGCAACCTTTTTAATTTGAACGTTCTTACGTTTCTAAAAGCATAAGTAGAAATAATGTAAAATCCATAAATGTTATTTTCTAACATAAAAATGTGCTTTATTTCAAAAAATAAGAAGTGAAAATGAGAAAAACAAGTTCCCTATAATAAGAAAAAGCCATAAAAAATTCTTTAAAATCTTAACCCCAGAAATTTAAGTCTATCGAGCTACAATTAATAAACGAATAGTAAATAAAGAATTAATTAAAATTCGCTTATAAATAAACTCGAAACGATTATTTTGGAGAGCAAAGAGGTTAAGAATTAAGGTATTCAAATTATTTATTACAAAATAAATTTTTTTTGATTTTTATGAGTTTTTTCTAATTTTTTTTCATATTTTGGTGTTTTTATCATTTTTTTGGAAATTTTTAAAGGTTATGCAAATTTTTTGAGTTTTTTTTTTGAGTTATATAAATTTTTTGAATTTTTTTTTTCGGAAATATTTACAAGAGGAGAGAAATTTTTACAAGAAAGGAAAGAAAAGGGGAAAGAGACGAGAATATTTACAAAAATATTTACAAAGTAAAAAAGGGATCGCCCGCAAATAGACTCTTATTTGTGGTTGATTCGATGAGTCGAACGTCGCGGAGCGATGATTCATTTTTTGAAAAATTTTTTTTTATTATTATAATTATTATTATTTAAAGGATGAAAATATTTTTTGAAATTTTTAATTTTTGCAATTTTTTTTTGAATTTTTATTTAGTGCTTGAAATAAAAGGACAGAAAATAGGAAATCCCCCCCATACTTAAGTCCAACATTGTCCCGAATGTTGCACTAAGTATGAGGAACGAGATAGATATATAAAAAAATATGTACAAAAAAGGTAAAAACAGGGGTTTAGAAATCTTCCCTAAATCGCGTTCGGGGAAGCCCGTTAAGTTTGACCTTGCAAAAGTTAAAGAGAAATAGCAAAAATATAATATAAAAAACGAAAAAGAAAAATTCGGCGAAAATGGTGCGGGTGATAGGGGGTGCAAGTGAGTGTGACTCGTAAGCTAACGTCTTAGTTAGGAGCGCGACCGATATGCGATCCCCTAGCGCTCACAAATGTAAAGCGCGCCGAAACGACAAAATAAATACTTAATTTAAATTTTTTTTGTTTTATAAAAATTTTTCTTAGTTTTTTTTTTTAAGTTTATGTTTTTGATTTTTGAATTTTTTTTTTATTTTTTTATTTAAGTTTAAGTTTTTTTTTTTTGAAAAATAAAATGAAAAAAAAAGAAAATAAGATAAAAACAAAATAAAATAAAGAAGAAAAATATAGTTTTTGAATTTTTTTTATTTTTTTGATGAAAAGAAAAAAAAAATCATCATCATTTTTTTTTAAGTTTTTAAATTTTTTATTTTTATAAGTTTTTAAGTTTTTTAAGTTTTTGATTTTTTAAGTTTTAAAATTTTTCTGATTTTTTTTGTTTTAAAGTTTTTAAATTTTTATTTATTTGATTTTTTTGTTTAAGTATTTATTATTAATATTAATAATGCTATTATTATTATTATTAATATAAAATTTTTTGTTTGATGAAAATATATATATATATATATATATATATATATTTATAAATATATATTAGTAGAAATAAAGGGTAAAATTAATAGGATTCAGGAATTCAAAATAGTAAGTCGAAATTTTTCCCCGGCAACGGCGCCAAAAACTTGATGGGCAGCACCTCCCCGGCAACGGCGCCAAAAACTTGATGGTTAAAACGCCGGCTCTTATTTAGTTGTGAAAGTGGAGGTTTTTATTTATAAAAAGAAGAGCGTTTTGTTTTGTTAGAAACCGAGTTTTAACGAGAGGGAGGCAAGTGCACCTATCGCGTGTAGTACAGGATATTCCCGTGTGGAGGAATATCGGGGTCGTATTGTTCTCGGGGCCGGCTTAGCTATATCTACTCTTTCCCTGAAAGCCTATTATTCTACCGATAATATTTTAGGTGGATTATATAAAAAATGAAATGGCGAACATAAAAATAAATATAATAAGCATCAAAAGAAAACAGGAAAAATGCAGTAAATAAGTGCGGAAGTCCGATGACCAACTTAGCGCGACGATATCAAAAGAGAATTTGAACTAAAATGACTTTTAATAAAAAGAGATCCTAATTTTCAAATTAATTAAGGCGGAGACTCGGCCGTGGAGGTTCCTTAGATATGAGCTCACCTTGGTCTAGGGATATCGCTCACCTGAACGTTAAGACTATTCGACCGATCGCTAGACCGACGAAGGATTCCTCTTAACGCCCGCATTACGCTGAGAACCCCGCTATTGGGTGGGGAACACAATCCGGTAGAGTCACGCGCCTCCTCTCTCGAGGGTTAGCGCGGAGCTCTCTTTACCCAAGGGTGATCGGTCCATACGTGCGGCCTCTCGGCGTTGCGTATGGATAACGGAAATAGAGCCCGCACATCGATTATGCGGTCCTACGCGTCGTTAACCCGGGGCAAACCTTAAGAAATTTAATTAAATAGAAAACAGGACCTTTAATTATTTAAAGCTGCTTTATCTGTCCCAATGCTCTTCGATATTGAGGGCTAAGGGCGGTTAGCCACTCATCGGAATGGGGACACTTACGCTAGAAAGCAATAAAGAAAGCAGTAAGAAAGCAGTAAAGAAAGCTGAAAATTGCAAGTCCTACTCAAACGAGTAGGACTGAAGAAAGCAGTAAATGTGAATCCCGGCTCGAGCGAGTGGGCGGGGGTAAATTTATACTCATACACGCACACACTCTACAGGAAAGTAAAATCACACACACGCACTCTACAATAAAGTAAACACACGCACGCACTCTAAGTTTTCCTACTCAAGTGAGTAGGAATAAAATGAAAGCAATAAAAGACGAGTCCCACTCAAACGAGTGGGCGGGAAGTGAAAGCTGAGCGCCATTTAACTCTTAACGAGTAGGCGGAAATAGATGCTTACGCACACACTCTACAGAAATTGAAATAAAGCAATAAAATCTAACTCATACACGCACGCACTCTACAGAAAGAAGAAAAAGCAAAGTGACTGAAAAATTAAAACAACTGCATTTCTACCGCTAAAATGCGGTAGAAATGCATAAAAAGTGCAAATAAAAATTAACCGGACAAAAAGTTTTGAAAATTAAAACGAAAAGCTAAGTGCTCGGAAAATTAAAATGACTGCATTTCTACCGCTAAAATGCGGTAGAAATACATAAAAAGAGAAAATAAAAATTAAACGAAGCTAAAAGTTTTGCAAATAAACGCAAAATGGAAGTTGGCGAAAAATTAAAACAAGTGCATTTCTACCGCTAGAATGCGGTAGAAATGCATAAAAAGTGAAAATAAAAATAAACTAAAGTTAAATGGGTGCGGAAAATGAAAGTAAAATGGGCATTATAACGGCTAGAAAGTGCGATAAAATCCTAACTGAACGAGTTATAAAAGCTATAAAAAGATGAAAACATAAAAAGCACGAAAAAGGGAACGAAAAAATTACTTAAGTTAGGGCGCAACCAAATGAGATTCATGCTAAGCAAGAGAGAAAATAAACTATTTTTATAAAATAAAAAGCTATTACAAACTAAGGGAGGAGGGAGAAAATTCTCTTACATAGCATGGAATCAAAATGGGCAGCACCTCCCCTAAGGAACTTGGACCAAAAAGTGGACAAAAATCTCATACAGCAGCTGCCCTTATATAGGCAAAATTTCGGGTTGGTCATGCCCTAGGTCACGGGCGTGACAGGGGGGCGTGACAGTACTATTCATGAGCTGAGTGGTGATTTGACTGAAGCCTTGACTTTGGCTGAAAATGTGGCGGTCACGCCCCAGGTCACGGGCGTGACAGGGGGGCGTGACGGGGAGCTGGCTCTGGCGATTTGACGCGCGCTTTGACTTCGGGGCGGTCCACGTGGCGGACACGGGCGTGACAAGCCTGTCACTGGCGTGACAGGGGGCGTGATCGGGACAGCTGGCATCCGATGTCGGTAGCGTTGACGGTTGATGGAGAGTTACGTGCCGACATCGACACGGGCGTGACGAGGCTTGGACACGGGCGTGACGGGGGCGTGTCGGGCTCGGGACAGTGAATTTGTTGGTTTTGACTGCTGGTTGCGTTTGAGAGCCTGACACGCCCGTGTCGGGGGGTGACACGGGCGTGACAAGGCCGAAAATAATATTTTCTGGAAAAAATCAGAAAACAAAAATAAGCTAAGTTAGAATATTTTTTTACAAAAAAAGGAACATTTTATTGAATAAAACAAACTAAAAATATAAAAATAAACAAAAATGACTTAAATAAAATACGAAAATATAGGTATATTTACAACTCATCAGGCGGCAGCGACAACTTAAGGCGCGGAGATGGAGGCTAAAGAGAAGACGTGATCCGCTAGGTCAAATCTGGCGGCTCTTTCTTTTCGTATGTATCGATTGTATGTGATGTTCGAAATACAACATTATTTATACAGTAGGTCATATATTATGACCGTTGTGGGCCCTACCAGTAGAAACCCTAACTCCGGTTCAAAATAGTGCGTGTATACTTGGTCCGGTCCAGCGTGCCAACAAAAATCGCCTAAGGCAAATTCGGCGGGAATCATTGGTGATTTTCGACGAATCGACGAGAATCACTAATGATTCCCGTAGAATTCTACTTAGAAGAATTCTTAGGTGAATTGCTTGCCAACCGGAAAGAATCGTTGAGAGTCATCATCCATTCTCGACGAATCGTCGAGAATGCAGAGTCATTCTCGACGATTCTGACTTGGCAGATTCCTTGAAGGCGTTGACTCAGCCCGGTGATTCTCGACGATTCTGACTTGGCAGAATCCTTGAAGGCGTTGAAGGCGTTGAGTCAGCCGGATGCATTCGGCGAGAATTAGCTAGTGATTCTCTACGATTCGGCGAGAATCACTAGTCATTCTCGTCGAATCAGCGAGAATCACTTAGTGATTCTCGTTGAATCATACTTAGACGAATTTTCGTCTATCTTCCCGTGAGCTGGTCTTTGACCCATCATTGCTCCTCTTCAGCTCTAGCTCTATCTCGACCATGTGCTTGAAAGTAAGTACACTCTAATAGAGAGAGCACACGTAGGCCAAAACACTGATCTGCTCAACGAAGGATTACGTTGCGCAGACCCGTGTATATTGACCCACTGCACCCTGACATTGTTGTGTACTTAGCGTGAAATAACTGCAAGCACAACTTGAAGACAAATGATCAAATACAATGTCAATTCACCTTATCTGCTCCAGGGGCTTCTTCAAATCAGGTACATTGTGGATACAATACCCAATAATCTCCCCCTATTTGAAGAAGCCTAAACCCTACAAGCTAAGGTTAATATAATGGATGGAAGAAAAACATAAACTGAATAATCAGTTGAGAATGAATTTCCATACCTTTACCTTTAGAGCATTTGGAGCATACTTTGGGTGAGCACCTTAGCACCTTAGCCGAGAGGGTAATCTCCCCCTTTTCGGCTTCTACAAATCTGGGACTTTAGCACTTGCCACAATGCTCCCCCTCAATTCTTGCATTTGTGCTTACTCTTGAGTTTCTTGCGGATTCTCCCCCTTGATCCAAGAGCTGGGAGTCTCTGTATTCTTCATTCCTCAAGGTTTAGCATACCCAGTTCAGTTTTGAAGAGACTGAACTTAGCTTAGTCTAGGGGCTTTGTAAAAATATTTGCAATCTGCTTATCCGTGGGGACATAGCAGAGAGAGATGTCCTTGTTTTCCACATGCTCCCGAATGAATTGGTAGCACACTTCAATATGCTTCGTCCTACTGTGCGACACGGGATTGTTCGCAATGGCTATAGCACTTGAGGAGTCGCAGTACATTGGTATTTCTTTGAACTGAAGGTCATAGTCTGCTAGCTGATTTCTGATCCATAGAAGTTGTGTGCAACAGCTGCCTGCTGAGATGTACTAAGATTCAGCTATGGAGGTTGCAACACAATTCTGCTTCTTACTATTCCATGATATAAGCCTTTGTCCGAGGAATTGACACGTCCCAGAAGTGCTTTTCCTATCATCCCTGCTTCCTGCAAAATTAGCATCTGAAAAGCCTATTATCTCGACATCATTGTTTCTCGGGTACCACAAGCCAAGATTAGGTGTACCCTTAAGGTATATAAGAATTCGCTTTGCAGCGATATAGTGAGATTCCTTAGTGTTCACCTGATATCTGGCACAAATGCATGTGGTGAACATAATATCCGGTCTACTTGCAGTAAGGTAGAGCAGAGATCCAATTATGCTTCTGTACTTGGTTTCATCAAACGGTTTCCCTTTCTCATCCTTGTCCAGAGACACAGTGGATCCCATTGGAGTCCTCATAGAGGTTGCACTCTCCATTCCGAATTTCTTGAGGAGTTCATTTGTGAACTTCTTCTGAGAGATGAAAATCCCATCCTCAGACTGTTTCACTTGAAGTCCCAAGAAATACTTCAGCTCTCCCATACTACTCATTTCAAACTTCCCTTGCATAAGTTTGGAAAACTTCTTGCAAAGGTTGTTATCCGTTGACCCGAATATTATGTCATCGACATAGATTTGCACCAGCAAAATCTTGCCTTTGACTTCCCTAAGAAATAATGTCTTATCTATTTTTCCTCTAGAGAACTTGTTCTCAAAAAGAAAGCTAGACAGAGTCTCATACCAAGCTCGAGGAGCTTGTTTTAAGCCATACAAAGCATTATTAAGAAAATATACATGATTGGGATAAGTCGGATTAACAAAACCTGGGGGTTGTGCGACATATACTTCCTCTTTCAGGTTGTCATTTAAGAAGGATGATTTCACGTCCATCTGATAGACTGTGAATCCTTTGTGAGAAGAATACGCCAGGAACAATCTGATTGCCTCGAGCCTTTCTACTGGTGCAAAGGTCTGGTCGAAGTCAATCCCCTCCTCTTGTTAGTAACCTTGAGCAACCAGCCTGGCCTTGTTCTTTATAATGACACCGTGTTCATCCAGTTTGTTTTTGAAGATCCACTTTGTGCCAATCACGTTCTGCCCCTTTGGTCTGGGAACCAGCGTCCAGATGTTGCATCGTTCAAATTGATGCAGTTCATATTGCATGGCCAAGATCCAAGATGCATCCTTGTTCGTTTGGTCGAACTTCTTTGGCTCAACCTGTGACAGAAAGCTAAAATGCAGAATCTCGTTAATTGTACCTCTGCGGGTTCTAACACCGTCACGGGGATCTCCGATGATCTGATCTCTAGGATGATCCCTCACGTGTCTGAGCTCTAGGAGTCTGGAATCTGGAGCTCTGACATCTTCTCGGGCTTATCTTCTTCTGGGAGGATAATTCCATTCTGACCGTCATCATCTCCGATAGGCGTTGTGGTGGAGACTTTGACGTACTTGGGAGTTTTATCTTTAGCGGTCTTATCGAGACTAAGCTGTTCAATTCTTGTACTTGCATCTTCAAGAAGACCACTGGATGCATTGCAGTTAAGCAAGCTTCCTTCATCAAATACCACATTTATGGATTCCTCTACCACTAGGGTTTTCTTATTGAAAACCCTATATGCCCGGCTATGGCTACTATAGCCCATAAATATGCCTTCGAAGCATTTTTCACCAAACTTAGTATGCGGGTACTTCCCGTTATTTAGTACATAGCATCTGCAGCCTAAGATCCTAAAATAGGACATGGTTGGTTTCCTGCCTTTCAGTAGCTCATAAGGCGTCTTACGATGGCTCTTGTTGATCAAGGCCCGATTTTGTACATGACAAGCTGTGTTGACAGCCTCTGACCAGAAGTATTCTGGGAGAGAAGCGTCATTCAATATTGTCGTGCAAGCTTCAATGAGTGTTCTATTTCTCCTCTCCGCAACTCCATTCTGCTGAGGAGTACGCGGGGAGGACAACTCATGAAAGATACCAGTTCTTCACAGAACTCTGTCATAGCACCAGACTCGAACTCTGTTCCATGGTCACTTCTAATTTTGACCACCGAGCAGTTAAGTTCGTTCAGAATTTGCTTGACAAAATTCGTGAAGATGTCAAACGTATCAGACTTGCATTTTAAGAAGAACACCCAAGTAAACCGAGATTGATCATCAACAATCACTAGCGTATAAGACTTGCCTCCCAAGCTATGAACTTGCATTGGACCAAACAAATCCCTATACAGAAGATAAAGACATCTAGAGGAGTCTTTGTCTGCAATGCCCTTAAAGGTAGCCCGAGTCTATTTGCACTTCTGGCATGCAGGACAGGGGCTATCTTTGATGCACTTAATGATGGGAGCATCCCTTACTAAGTTTTTAGAAAACAGCATACTTATTGTCTTGAAATTAATATGTTCCAATCTCTTGTGTCATTGTTCACAAATAAATGCACCGCCTGTTGCTACTAGGCACACGGGGGTAGATGAATCTAAACTAAGAAAATCTAAACAGAAGATGTTTCTGCTCCTAATGCCTATTAGTACCGTCTCCGAAGAGGCACACGATATTATTAGGCATTTATCCTTGCAGAACTTAACGTCATAACCTTTATCACACAACTGACTTACACTGATCAGGTTATGATTTAACCCTTCAACATATGCCACATCGGTGATACAGACTATACCGTTGGAAATCATACTGTAACCTCTGGTGACTCCTCGATCTGATCCTCCAAAGATGACTTTGGGTACATTTTCGACTAGAGAGTAATCACGCAGCAGGCTTCTTGTCCCCGTCATATGTCGGGAGCATCCACTGTCCAAGTACCATATAGGAGTTTTGGTGGCCTTTGGACATACCTGCAAAACAGAATCAGTTTCCCTTAGGAACCCAATCGAACTTGGGTCCTAGATTCTTTGTTAGCATACTCCCCCTCGGATGGCTAACCCTACGAGTGGTCGGTCTCGCATTTCTAACATGAGGAGTCTCGTTATATCTCGGATTAAACCAGCAATCCACGACAAAGTGACCAACTTTGCCACAGTACCAACAGTCAAATCTGTTATACCTTTTCCTAGGCTCCTACTTCACTTTGGGAACGGTGGGTCCAGCTAGGGCCTTGGATCTGGAGGTAGAGCCATCATGATGACAACAGTCACATGAATTCTTCACCTCCTGTTCCTTCAGTATAACAGGCTTGGCTTTTGGTGCCTGCTTCCTATTATGGCCGCTAGAGAAGTGGCCATAATCCTCCACTTGGATTTCCTCATAAGGTGCCTTAAAGACACTCTCGCCAAAGTAGCGGGGGAAGGCCCAACCATCATACCGGCTCTTGGGCTTCTCAACCGAGGGCCGGAAGAAGTGGCCATAGGTTGACTCAAAGTCCTGTTCATTGTAGGGAAAGCCAGTCTTCCTGAATACAACACGGTTGAGTGGGGCCTTTCCCTTTTCTGCAGTAGAGGCCTTCTTAGCAGCCTTATTTTTCCTCTGCTTTTTGTTTCTCCTGGAGGATTTACCAGGCACACCCACATGCCCCAAGCCAGCCCCCTTAGCCTGAGTAGAGAAGGTATCAACCAGTGGAAGAACAGTCTTTGGCATAGAGAAGCTTTGGACAATCTTCCTTTCTGCCGCAAGTTGTTCTTCCAACTTATTGATTTCTTCCTGTTTAATGTCAAGGAGACTTAGAGACTCTGAGTACTTAGAGATCAGGTCCAGGTGCTCCTGTCAGAGAGAAATCAAGCTAGTGATCTCTTCCCTTAGGGAGACACCCTCGACCTTAAGGAATTTGACTTCCTTTTTCTGAGCCCTCAATCTCTTGCGGCATTCCTCGAAGGTGTTGAGCAGAAGCTCATACTTTTCAAGGAGCTCAGCTTCTCGGGCAGATGGGCTGTCCTCGAGATCATCATCAGGAGACTCATAGTTAGAGTCAGAGAGGGGGGTACGAGCCTTTACCTTCCCAGTGAATGGGGGCATTCTCCTTCTGAGTCAGAGCGACCCACCAACCCGAAGTAGGTTTCCTCATCATCACTGGAGTCTGAGGAATCAGACTCACTCAGTGTCTTTTACTTTTTGGCGATCTAGATCCTCTCCTTCTTTTTATCTTTAGAGGTTTTGTGCTCTTCTCCCTTCCCCTTCTCTCTCTTGCCTTGATGGCAGTCAGCCACAACGTGTCCTGGCTTATTGCACCCAAAACAAATGATGTCAGAATGACGATGTTTGTTCGGTTTTGATTCATACCAGTCAAAAGAATAATTCTTCTTCTGGTTTCTGGAGGAGGAGCTGTCTCTCTTTCTTTGATTCCTCATCTTCAGGAACTTCTTGAATTCTCGGGTGATGAGGGAGAAGTCTTCTTCAGACAACTCTGAGTCGAAGGAGCAGGGCTCGGAGTCTTCTTCCTCATCCTTTTTCCCCACACAGGATGAAGCCGCACCCTTGCCCTTCCTGTAGTGAATGGCTTTTAGGGCTACAGTCTTTTCCTTGGCAGCGGCTTTCTCTGCTTCTTCTTCTGCTTTCCTCGTGTTCAACTGGAGCTCATAGGACATGAGCTTCCCAAAGAGTATCTGAGGATCAGTTTCTGCTAATCTGCCAAACTCTCGGATGGCGTAGATCTTCGTATCTCATTCCTTAGTAAGGGACCTAAGGAATTTATCATTAAGTTCATCATTAGTGAACACTCTTCCATATCCCTTGAGAGCATTGACGATCTTGAGTAAATTCTCGAAGGTAACTCTGATCTCTTCCTTGGGCCCCTGCCTGAATGCCTCATATTTCTGGTTCAGGAGTGATCTCTGATCATCCCTCACTTCATTTGTGCCCTCCATCAGAATAATTAGGCTGTGCAAGATATCCTTGGCTTTCTCGTAGTTGCAGAAGTTCTGCATCATGGAGTCATTGACTGCGCTGATTAGTATGTTCTGTGCCTTCTTGTCAAGTCCGACCAGCACCATCTCGTCCTTGTCCATTTCAGAAAGCTTCTTTGGCACCATTTTGGTAGGATCAATGGTGGAGGCCTTTGTGGGAATATAAGGTCTCTCCTCCACGATCATGAACAGTCGAGGGTCGACAGCTTCCATGTAAAATCTAATCCTTTCCTTCCAGATAGGAAAGTTTAGCCTGGTGCACACTGGGATCTTGCCTGAGTACTTGAGTCCGTCCATAGTAGATATCTGCCTTCTTCTTGACACTAGTGGCAGGAACTTACTCAAGGTGTTAACCTTTTTGATGAGTAACCTGGCTCTGATACCACTTGAAAGTCACACTAGTGTCAACTACCTTCACCTATGGGGGGGAATAGGTGTCTTGCACAGTCTTTTAGCGGAATTAATATTATACCTGCACAATTAAACAAAACAACACAGCACAAAAATACGCAGGTAGTTATAGTGGTTCCCCGATTTGGGTACGTCCACTTTCCCCCTTCGACCTATCTCCCAACAAGGGACGACTCGGTCACTTCACAAATAGAATTGAAATCCAATCCTCACACTAATGGAAGGAACCCTTCCACCCGAAGGAATCACCACTCCTCCACCACGGGTTGCACCCAACCCTTACAATGAGGAACCAACGTTCCTTTACAACAAAAGTAAAAAATGGAAAGTATAAAATACAAACTACTTTAGGAGCGCTAGGTGTCCCTCTTCGTTCGATGACGCGTTCTTGAAGAAGACGAAGAGTCCACGACCTTAGCTCTCACTTGGAAACGATCTCCTCGAGATCGGCGGCGACAAAGCTCTCGGCAGCGATTCTATCAAGATCAGCGGCTGCAAAGGAGATCCAAACTTCGTAGCAAAGCTAGCAAGGTATACCAACGATCTTACTTGGATCGATCGTCTCAATCGATTCGGAAGGGGAAGGTATTCCCGTTCAACAAATCAAGAGACAAAGGATCTCAAGATAGACACGTGAGACACGTTGCTTGGCTAAGCTTCTGTCGCCGGGAGATCAGGAAGAACCCACGATCGGCGGCGGCGACAACTTGAGGCGCGGAGACGGAGGCGGAAGAGAAGACGTGATCCGCTAGGTCAAATCCGGCGGCTCTTTCTTTTCGTATGTATCGATTGTCCGTGATGTTCGAAATACAACAGTATTTATACAGTAGGTCATATATTATGACTGTTGTGGGCCCTACCAGTAGAAACCCTAACTCCGGTTCAAAACAGCGCGTATATACTTGGTCTGGTCCAGCGCGCCAACGAAAATCGCCTAAGGCAAATTCGGAGGGAATCATTGGTGATTCTCGACGAATCGACGAGAATCACTAATGATTCCTGTCGAATTCTACTTAGAAGAATTCTTAGCTGAATTGCTTGCCAACCGAAAAGAATCGTTGAGAGTCATCATTCATTCTCGACGAATCGTCGAGAATGCAGATTCATTCTCGACGATTCTGACTTGGCAGATTACTTGAAGGCGTTGACTCAGCCCGGTGATTCTCGTCGATTCTGACTTGGTAGAATCCTTGAAGGCGTTGAGTCAGCCGGATGCATTTGGCGAGAATCAGCTAGTGATTCTCGACGATTCGGCGAGAATCACTAGTGATTCTCGTCGAATCGGCGAGAATCACTTAATGATTCTCGTCGAATCATACTTAGACGAATTTTCGTCTATCTTCCCGTGAGCTGGTCTTTGACCCATCCTTGCTCCTCTTCAGCTCTAGCTCTATCTCGACCCTGTGCTTGAAAGTAAGTACACTCCAATAGAGAGAGGACACGTAGGCCAACACACTGATCTGCTCAACGAAGGATTACGTTGCGCAGACCCGTGTATATTGACCCACTGCACCCTAACATTTGTGTGTACTTTAGCATGAAATAACTGCAAGCACAACTTGAAGACAAATGATCAAATACAATGTCAATTCACCTTAGCTGGTCCAGGAGCTTCTTCAAATCAGGTACATTGTGGATACAATACCCAACATCAATGTTAAGAGTAACTTATATATCTAGGGTTACACTTACACTTACACTCCTCGGTGTTGTGGGAGTTAGTTTGGGTCTCACGAATGGTAGGCTCAGTGGTTTTAGTAGGTAAGAAGGTTAGCCCAACGAGCCGATGGCTCAGTAGATAATTGAGACAGACAGGATAGTCCGGGGAGCTTTGGCTCGGTGGGAGAATATAATACTATTGCATGTGCATAAGATAAAAGGTGGTGGGTTTTCGGTATTGGACTATCGTTCACACCGACGTCGATACACTGACTCCGCGGGTTTGGTTTACACTTAGTCAAAGGAAGTCTAGTAGATATGGCAAGCATTAGTACGTGGTGACTCTTGGTTGTGTCCTTCCACAGGCGTACGTAAGGGCTAGGCCTGGAAGTATGGATACCTGCCTAGGAGTGGGGGCCCTACTCACTGTCTCAGTTTGCACTACGGAGATTCCTGGGAATGAAGCTAGCTGCCCAAAAGGGGGGAACTAAAGGTCTGTGCTCATAGAATCGTGTGTGTGTGTGTGTATTGCACTTGCATGAATCATGGCATAACATAGCACTACACTCATACTTGCATATAAACCTGACACCCCATCATATAAATCGGTATGGGAATTTTTATATGATGGTAGCCTTGCAAAAGACATCTTAACTTATAAGTTTGTATGGGCATTTATATAAGTTAAGGTTTATTGTTTCTTAGTTTACCATTCAAGTAATTATTGCTCATCTACTTGTTTACACTATTTTCTTACTTATAATTGTAACAGCCTCCCCAGCCCACGGCTCGAAAGGATGGCCGCCGGCACCCCCAGCATCTAGCTCGAAAGGGTTCAGCCTAACCAGGTCTGCAGAACATGCACCCTAAAGCCTATCGGCGCATATTTCTCGGTCGCGACGCATTGTTGAGGCCGGGTCTCGAACCCGCAACCTCCTTGATAAAAGTCTTCAAACCACTCTTCATCACCAATTGATAAAAAGTCTCCGGTTCGATCCCCGGTCTCAACAACCAGCCTGTGGATGGAGAGGGGTTGGGGTGCATGGTCTGCAGACCTGGTTAGTCTGACCCTTTTGAGCTGGATGCTGGGGGTACCGGTGGCCATCCTTTCGAGCCGTGGGCTGGGGAGGCTGTTATAATAATTGTTGTAGCTTTATACTCATGATAGACTAGTTCTGTCATCACCTGCTTTCTTTGTACTCTCCACCTTCATTACCTTCCCTTTCCTTCTCCCCGCTCGGTGCCTAGGAGCCATGGGGGAGGGGTGGGGGATGATAAGACTTAGTTTTTTTTACTAACGGTTGACGACTATAACATTTCAGGGACTCCGGATGGGAGACATAGAGTAGTAATAGGGGATACAGCACCAGCGGAGTACGATGCACTTGGAGGTGGGTCAGTCTAGCACAAGAGCACCAGCTACTAGCTCCGTGAGTGATTAGTTTAATTAGCTTCCGCGAGAGTTTGTAGTTAGGATTGATGTACCGGGCTTGAGCCCATTTATATTTCATTGTACTGTTTTACTTAAGTACTTTTATTATCTTGTGCACTTATCGTGGTTTCATATTATATGTGATTGTGGACTTAGTTTTATCTAAACTGTGTATAAGCTTCTATCTCTTTGTGACCTTAAAGGCTAGCAGGATCGGCGTTTTGTAGTGGCGACCTTCCCGAGTGTCGGTGTCACCGTAAAATGGCGATTCTGGGCATAAGACCCCGATGGTTTAAAAAGAAAATAAAATGGGGTCATACAAACTGGTATCAAAGGAAACATCGATCCAAAGAGAAATAGTCCACAAAAACCCTAGGCCACCCCGCACGAGATTAGTTTGCGAACAAACTAGCAGTGGAAGCAATGGTGTGCCCATAAGGTGAATCACATGTAAAAGTCCACTTTGTTCTTTAGTTCCACTTGTACATTATCTAACAATTGGAATTTTTCATTTATATCGTGTGACCAACCCTACTACGCAGCAGGGTACACCTCAGGCACAGAATGTTGTTCCACCCCGCTGGCTCTGACTCCGTTCCACTAGATGGAGATGGGGCAGACACTGACGGTCATTTTGGAGGCATTTAGGACTCAGTAGGCCCCAACTCCACATCCAAATCTCATGGCTAACTGGATGAGTGCATTTCGGGGGCTTTCTCCTCCATCCTATCTCGGGACAGAGTTAGCAGTCCATACGAACGAGTGGTTGGACATCATAAACAAGATGCTAGCTGGAATTCGATGCCCAATGGAGGAGGCAGTTGCTTTGGCAGTTTCCTGCTTATAGTCACATGGGAAGAGATGGTGGAATTCATAGCTAGACACCACCTTTGCTGGAGTGGATTGCATAGACATCTCCTGGGAGGAGTTCAGAGCAGCTCTATTGGAGCATTTTGCACCTTAGTCAGTGAGGGATGAGTTGGAAAACAGGTTCCTGTAGTTGAGGAAGGGAAACAGGACAGTGTTAGAGTACTACTGAGAGTTCACACATCTAGCCTGCTATACAGACTCATATCAGTTAGATGATTCCAGTTATGTCAAGAGGTTCTAAAAAGTCCTACATGATGACATGAGACAGGGCCCTCCTCTTCGTCTCTGTTGGGAGCCTGACTAGGATCTTGGAGATGGCCGAGAAGAGAGAGGTGGATCGGCTTACAGTTTGGGACCAGAAGAGACCGGCTAACGATGTAGTGATTGGTGGCAGGAGGGACCATCCCAGAGGTCATGTCATCGAAGAAAGGGGGAATGGGGATCAAACCAGCCGGGAGGACAGGTAGGAATAGAGGGACCTTATGGTATTGGCTCCTCATCCTTTACAGACACGGGAGATGTCAAGAACAGGGGAAAGAGCACAGGTATGTTTTCGGTGCAACTAGTTGGGGCACTTCAAGAGGAACTGCCCAAGGCGGGAAGCACCCCTGCCAGCACTTCAGGATGCCTCACTTGATCGGCAGTTTGGTGGTCGAGGACGCGGCCGAGGATATGGATTTTAGGGCTTAGACCACAGGCAGGATACAGGGAAAGTTTATGCCTTAGACCTGGCTCAGCCCCACAACCCGGAGCAGGTGATAGCAGGTATGCCGGTGATTTTTAAGTTCTTTTCTTTCCTAAAACCTAGACTCATGGATATAGAATTGTTAGAAATAGGAAAGAAAACTATAACTAGATTTATAAGACATTTAACCACCTCAAGAAAAGTCTTAGTCAGCGGCAAGCCTGCTCATACACTGTTCCATAAAGGTGCTTTGCACTCATTTGTGCTAGAAGCCTTCATGGAAGGACTAGAAGGTGTGGAACGATTCACTGGCTTGACGATGAGGGTGCGTATACAGGACGGATCAGATCTATTAACCTCTGCCCATTGCAACATGGAGGCGGAAATCGGCGAAAAAGCATTTTGAAGCACCAGTGACGATCGTAAGGATGCCAGACTTCAACCTGATCCTGGGCATGAAATAGTTGCATTAGAACCATGCCAAGATCGATTGCCTGTCGAGGTGGATCACCTTGTGGCACGAGGACACCTACGTTGTCATCGAAGGTATTAGATCCACCTCCCACCTCTTACAATCGTCCGTACAGGCCGTCAAGGCCCATATGCAGGGAGATGAGGTCTACCAAGTGCTGTTCGAGATGGCCGAGGCCAAGGATTACCTTCCTAATATCCCGATGGTATGAGATTTTGCTGACGTATTCCAGGAGAAGTTAACGGGAGTACCCCCGCATCGGGAGAAGGATTTCTAGATAACCCTTATGTCGGGGGCTAAGCCGGCATCCAGAGCTCCTTATCGGATGGCCCTGAAGGAGTTCGTGGAGTTTCGAAGCCAACTGCAGGAGCTAGTGGAAGCAAGATTTGTCCGTCCAAGCTCTTCATCTTGGGGAGCTCTGGTGCAGTTCATTAAGAAGAAGGAGGGGAAACTCTGATTATGCATTGACTACAGGGCTTTGAACATGCTGACGGTCCGAAACACGTATCCCTTATCGAGGATTGACGAGCTGTTTGACAAGTTGGAGGGAGCTCATTGGTTCTCAAAGCTGGATCTAAGGTCAGGTTACTACCAGCTACGCATTCAAGAGGAGGATATCCCGAAGACAGCTTTCAACAGTAGATACAGGCTTTATGAGTTTACCGTGATGCCCTTTAGACTCACGAATGCACCATCCACGTTCATGAGTTTGATGAACCGGGTATTTGATCCATATCTGGATGTCTTCATCATCGTGTTTATTGATGACATCCTCATCTATTCGAATACTGAGGAGGAGCATGCGCGTCACTTGGCTCTGACCCTAGAGAAGCTCCGAGAGCCCAATTTATATGCTAAATTCAGCAAGTGCAAATTTTGGCTGAAGGAGGTGGCCTTTCTGGGCCATATTATTAGTGGGGCAGGATTGGTAGTAGATTCGATGAAGGTTCAAGCAGTACGGGATTGTCCATCGCTGAAGATGACCACTGATGTGAGGAGTTTCCTAGGGCTTACCAGATACTACCGGATGTTCGTGGAGGGATTCTCTCGGATTGCTCTTCCTCTCACATCCTTGACGAAGAAGGAGACTCCATTTGTTTGGATGTCACGGTTTGAGGCTGTCTTTCGGGATCTGAAGGGTCGGCTTATATCGGCCCCTATCCTTGCTCTTCCATTTGGGAAGGAAGGATTTTAGGTCTATACGGACGCATCATATCAGGGGATGCATGACGTTCTGATGCAGAATTGGCACGTGATAGCTTACGCCTCCCGTTAGTTGAAGAAACACGAGCAAAATTACCTTGTGCATGACTTGGAGATGGGAGCGGTTATCTTTTTCCTGAAGATCTGGCGGAATTACCTTTACGGTGACCACTGCGATATATTCTCAGACCACAAGAACCTGAAGTACGTGGACACACAGAAGGAGCTAAACATCAGACAGAGATGCTGGGTAGAGTTTTTGTCGGACTATCAGTATACCATGCACTATCATCCCGGGAAGGCAAACGTGGTAACAAACGCTCTGAGTCGATGAGCAACAACATCTTGAGCAGGGCCTCAGCTGATGGCTATGGAGTTAGTATAGATGTTAGAGGAGATGTAGATAACTCTTGTGTCCTAGGATTATCCAGAGCTATATGCAGAGTACTTGTCATAGATGATTTCCACCGACAACATTCGGGATCGCATCAGGGACGGGCTGAGGCTAGATGCGAGGACAAAGCAGAGGCCGAATTCAGGAGAATATTAAGGGCCTTTGAGGAAGGCACGACAAGGGATTAATCTCTGAGAGATGGACTGTTATGCTTTAGTGGTAGGGTTTATATATCGGCAAGAGGCCGAATTCAGGAGAATATTATGGTAGAGGCACACGGTAGCAGATATTCAGTGAACCCAGGATCACGAAGATGGCAGCATACCTGAAGAGGATGATGTATTGGTTGGGCATGAATAAGGATATTATATACTTCGTGACCCATTCCGAGGCTTGTCAGCTCGTAAAGGCAGAGTGCAAGAGACCGGCTAGATTACTACAACCACTTCTAGTGCCGGAATGGAAGTTTAAGGACATAGCCATTGATTTTATACATGGGTTACCCCGATCTCATGTGGAGAATGATTCAATTTGGGTGATCATCTATAGACTTACGAAAGTGGCCAGATTTATTCCAGTTGTGAAGGACGCTCCGATCAGTGATCTAGTGCGGAGGTTCGTCGAACAGTTTGTTCGTTATCATTGAGTGCCCAGGACGATCGTGTTAGATCGGGATGGACGGTTTACGTCCAAGGAGTGGAGGTCGGTTCAGACTTATCTAGGTTCTTAGTTGATGTTCAACACGACTTTCCACCCTCAGACAGATGGGCAGACGGAACGCACCAATCGGACACTAGATGATCTTCTACGCCTATGCATTTTAGACTGTGGCGAGCCCTGGGAGAGACTGCTACTGCTAATCGAGTTCTCGTACAATAATAGCCATCAGTCCATCATAGGCATGACCCCTTATGAGGAATTATATTGATGGAGGTGCAGGACCCCACTATCTTGGATCCAGGATAAGGATCCAAAGGCACTCGGCTCGGAGTTCGTGGAGGACATCGATGCTGAGGTGAGATTTATCCGGGATAGGATGTTGGAAGCCCAGAGCAGGCAGGCCAAATACTACGATGCGAGGCATCGTCAGGTAGATTTCAAGGTGGGATACCAGGTTTTCTTGAAGATACGATCGATGCATGGAGTCTCGCGGGTTCGTGGCTAGAAGAAGCTCAGTCTGAGATATATGGGGCCTTAGAGGATCCTGGAGAGGATCGGCCCCTTGGCTTACAGACTGGAGCTACCACCGGAGTTAGAGGGGTTTCACGATGTCCTCTACTTCTCTTCATTTTGGATGGCTCTACTACGCTCTGAGCAGCTGATTTCCACCACAGACGGCCTGGTGGCCTCAGATTGATCAGTCAGCATGGTGTCGATCAGGATCGATGATATGGCGATGCGGGTCTTGCGACGCAAGAAGGTTCTGCTAGTAAAGGTTCTGTGGCGAAACCATTGGCAAGAGGACAACACTTGGGAACCACGGGACTTGATGCAGCAAAAGTACCCGTAACTCTTTGAGTCAGGTAAACCTTCAACTCCTAGGGATGTTACATACTTTTACTGTAGTATAAATCTCATAGACTTAACCTTAATTTCGGGGAAGAAATTTTAATTTTTATATATTTAGATTTGTAACATCACTCAAATAACTAGACCCCTAGGAGTGGTTTTGTCATGACTAGGTCATGAAAAAACCATAAGAAGCTCAAAGGACCAAGTGAACAAGGACCAAGATGAAAATCACCTTGGTCTGCCTATAGCATAATCTCACCACCAGACTTAGGGTTTGACCTTAGGGCTTCAACTTGACTTTATGACCCCATCATAACACTCCTAACCTCATGGGTGGTCCATAGGGTCACTAAGGACCCATTGGGGGCAATCAAAGTGGTTAAGTTGACATAAGTCCACCCTAACCCTAAATGGGTCAAACTAGCCTACTTAGGGTCAATTGACGTCCCCCTAGCTAAGTGGACCCCACACATGCCTTCCTAACCCTAAAGTGAGGTCAATGGGTCACCAAGGACCCATTGGGGTCAACCCAAGAGGTTAGGTTGACCCAAGTCAACAATAGCCCAAAAATGGCCAAAGTGCCCTAACTATGGAGCAAGTGACCTCCAAAGTGCCAAGTCAACCCTACCAAACCCTACCTAGACCCTAGGGGAGGCCAATGGGTCACCAAGGACCCTTTTGGGGCAACCCAAAAGGCTATTTTTACCAAGGTAAACTCAACCTAGTTTTAGGTCAAACTAGCCTAAATGGGCTAACCCATGCTCAAGCCCTATCCACTTGGGCTAACCTCATGTTAATTATCTAATATTATGAGTTAGTGGGCTGCCAATAGGCTGTAGTAGTCATCAAATTCAGCCTTGATGATCAGGAGAGAGAAAGCTCCATTTTCCCCTTTAATAGAGGAGAGAGAAAATGAGAGAGAAGGCCATCCATGGTATAGGGAAGCGAAGGGCCACCCTTTATTGCTGGATTCAACTCCTCTAGGGAAGAGGAGGAGTTTCCAGCCATTTCCCGACCTGATTGAGCGCAGGTTCACCCCCCCCCCCCATGTCACGGCCGAAAATCCCATTTAATGGCCATTGATGGCCATCAATGCTAGGCCCTTCCCCTTCCCCAATTAATATTTCTAAAAGCCTCACCAGACAGATGGGAGCAGTTTCCACACCTTACCAGAAGGAATCAACCAGTTTACTATGCGTTTGCAGAACTCCGGCGACTCCACCACCATCCATGGCAACCCGGCGATCGGCCCGACTCCAGCCCACCACTAAGGTCCTTCCCTACTCCATCTTCTATGGGTAGATCATAGGATTCAATAGGGATAAGAATCAGGCTCAATTGATCTCGATTGGATGGAGATTTTCCATGAAATTTCCATGAAAAATGAGTGGTCGGGTTCACCGGAAATGGCCCATCCGGCGGCCGTGTCACCGCCCGGCGATAGCCCCTACATCAACGAAGGTGGTGGCGGCGGTGGCCGGCCAGGGAGGTGGCCGGGTGGCTGGGAAATAGTGCTAGAAGATGCTCCAAGTCGAGTAGATCTCACCGTCGGCTGGAGGAAGAAGAAACCTAGCAACCGTCGGATTTGCGTACAGATCTGTGCAAGATCAAATTATATATATTATATTTAATGTATTTTCTGCCCCTAAAAATCAGTCATCTTAAGAATTAATTTAAAAATACATAGAGGCTAAATTAGAAAAAGTGGTCAACCTTAAAGTTGTAGATCTATAAGTCTAGTGTATGTTAAAATTCATTTGAACCAATTTGGAGTTCAGGTTTGACGATAACACTCATTTTGGTGAGGTCTATACCTAGGGTTGAGCAGAGGTTGAGTTGAGTGCCCCCATCAATCCAGCCATCCAAATTACTTGAAATTTTTAGTGGGGGTCACTCTCATCTATACCAACAACATATCCAAAAATGGACATTTTTGGATATACTTTTCTATAGTTTTTGTAATTATTTAATAAACCTTGTATAATTTAATTAGGGGGCCTAATTAACTCCATATTCTCCCAAATTTTGGTGAGAGGTTTGTGGGGTCAGTATAGGTCTTTGTATAAAAGTTCACCTCATTTGGAGATGATTTTTTTGGAATTTGGTAAACCCTAACCTTGGCCCAAAAGAGGTATTTAGGTCAAAGTATCCCTTGTGGGTTTAAGTGGCCAAATCACCTCAACAGAGGTTGAAACTTGGGAAACTGATTTGTTATGTTAGTAAACACCCTCTCATGGATTATGGGGTGGATAAGGGTGGATTTTCCCTAGGACCCTAGTTCAAATTCTAAGGTTGAACTATGTGGGCTTATGAAGGACATAGGGTGTTATGTCCTTGGATGGACATGTTAATTAGTCCATGTGATCCTAGGGAGGTGAAATTCCCTAAGACGGGATTTAGTGGAGTTTGGACACATGCACCCCACTTAAAGCACTTAGTAGATATTTAGGTCTTTACACCCTATGGAATATTAAATGGGTCATATGACCTTGGATCTTTGTAATATTTTGGTAGGAGTATTTTCATAGTGATATATATCTCTAGAATTTATTATAGGGTGTCTAGATAACAGTAGCTCACCCTTGTAGCTATAAACTTCATCTTGCCCTTTTGATGATATTGATGTAATTATGGTTTATATGTCTTAGAATGATTTTAAACTCTGGAAAAGCTGATCAAATGGCATGTAGATGCACTAGTAAAATATTTGGTAGTTGAACATTTCTTTTTAGTACATCATGTGTAAAGTAAACTAGTGCACCCTACTTTGATAAATAGAAGATAAATAAAATAGCTTGCTGGAAAATTGTATTACTTAGCCAGAGTACTTTTTAGGGCATAAAGAAGTTTGGAAAAAATACTTACATGTTGTTTAGTTGAGATTACAAGGATGTTTCTTCACAAAGTGCCCCATGATTGATTTGATTGAGATATTTTTATATATAGTTTACTGACCCTCGAATTGCATGAAATTTAGTCAGTAAGGTTTTATGATCATAATAAATCTCTGTTATTTTTCGTATAATTTTTGGACAATTATTTATAGTACTCCCTTCATTACCCCTATTTAGTTGAATTATCTTGGATTATTTATTTGGAGGATAATTCCTTTATGAAAAATTTATGAAATTTGGTATTCACTGATATCTTGCTATCCTATAGTGTTCATAATTTTTGTATGGTCATATCTTAGGTAAATCTAGTACTTTATGTTCAAATCACCCATGGACCAATATGTGGGAAAATTAATTAAATGCCAATTTATTTAGGAAAGTTCTAAGTTTCTATATTTAGGCTAAATATATCATGATAGACCCCCAATAAATATTTTAGGGCTTAGGATGAAAGTTTGGAGTACCTTCTATCGTATACATCATATAGCTTAGAATGGTCTGCATATAAGAAAACTGCAGAAATTTTGATAGGGTGTAAAATGAACATAGGGAGTTGGGGTATCAGTTTACTATTATGGTGAAATAGAAATGTGCTCATCAATGAGAGTCATGGTGAGGAGTAATGATAGGAAGACTAGTGTAGGTGGATTCGGGTTCGACGAAATATCATCTTCCCTGTGGAGAGGAAGGGTCAAATACACTAGGGTTAGATCCAATATAACATTAAAAGGGATCATGGATATGGTATTAACTAATAATAGTAAGTGCCTTGCGAAAGGGAACGGTGGGTTTCAGCTACCATCATAGTTCTTAGTGCCCTATGAGAGCCCTTCACTAGGAATACCTAGGGCAGTCCAAGGTTAACGTAAACCGTAAGAATAATCAATGTTAAGAGTAAATAGTATATTTATGGTTACACTAACACTCCCCGGTGTTGTGGGAGTTAGGTTGGGTCTCACGAGCGGTAGGCTCAGTGGTTTTAGTGGTAGACAGGTTAGCCCGGCGAGCCGATGGCTCGGTAGATAATTTTGACCGATGGGATAGTCCTTAGAGCTTTGGCTCGGTGAGAGAATATAATACTATTGCATGTGCATAAGATAAAAGGTGGTCAGTCTTCGGTATTGGACTGTCGTTCACACCTATATCGATATGCTGACTTGGCGGGTGTGGTTTACACTTAGCCAAAGGAAGTCTTATGGATATGGCCATCATTAGTACGTGGTGACTCTGTGTTGTGTCCTTCTAGAGGCTTACGTAAGGGCTAGGCCTGGTAGTGTGGATACCCGCCTAGGAGTTGGGGGCCCAACCCAGTATCTCTGTTTTCCACTACGGAGGTTCCTGGGAGTGAAGCTAGCTGCCCAAAAGGGGGGAATTAAAGGTCTATACGCATAGAGTCGTGTGTGTGTGTGTGTGTTGCACTTGCATGAATCATGGAATAACATAACACTACACTCATACTTGCATATAAACCAGACACCCCATCGTATAAATCGGGATGGGACTTTTTATACGATGGGAGCCTTGCAAAAGACCCATTAACTTATAAGTTTATATGTGCATTCATATATGTTAAGGTTTCTTGTTTCTTAGTTTAACATTCAAGTACTTATTTCTTATCTACTTGTTTACACTATTTGCTTACTTATAATTGTTGTAGCTTTATGCTCATGATAGACTAGTTCCGCAGTCACTAGCTTTATTTGTACTCTCCACCATCATTACCTTCCCTTTCCTTATCCTCGCTCGATGCCTAGGAGCCATGGGGGAGGGGTGGGGGATGATAGGACTTAGTCTTTTTGACTAATGGTCGTCGACCACAATTTTTTAGGGACTCTGGATGGGAGACAGGGAGTTGTAGCAGGGGATATAGCACCAGCGGAGTACGGTGCATATGGAGGTGGGCTAGTCTAGCACAGGAGCACCAACTACTAGCTCCGTGAGTGATTAGTTTACTTAGCTTCCGTGAGAGTTTGTAGTGAGGATTGATGTACTGAGCTTGAGCCCGTTTATATTTCTTTGTACTATTTTACTTCAGCACTTTTATTATCTTGTTTACTTATCATGGTTTCATATTATATGTGATTGTGGACTTGGTTTTATCTAAACTGTGTATAAGCTTCTTTCTCTTTGGTGACCGTAAAGGCTGGCAGGATCGGTGTTTTGTAGTGGCGACCTTCCCGAGTGTCGGTGTCACCACAAAATGATGATTCTGGGCATAAGACCCCGGTGGTTTAAATAGAAAAAATGGGGTATTACACTTCAACCAAGTCGTACTGATGACACATCGGTGTGTGTATGAAATGAAACTAGACAACTAACAAAAACCTAGATAGCTATTCGACCAATTATCAAACAACCCGCATTTTCGTCTCATTTAACGATATATCAGAGTAAGGGAAAATGTGAGTTATGATGCCAAGTCAGCAGAGGATAACTGCAGATACTCAGGCAAAACTCTAACTCAGCACCTTTATAAAATATCTATAAGTTATTTAGAGAAAATCCAGTATAAGTTAAGCCGTTAGTCGTATCCCTCGGCTTAGTGTCTCATCTAGTCCACGAGAAAAGATAGTTATACGTTACAAAAAATACTATATTTACAAGATTAGACATCCTACATGAGTATAAACATCCCCAGATGACAACTGATAGTATGCAAGACTCTAGATTTATAATAGTTACGAAAGTAGCTTTTACGATCGCTAAATATAGTGATTTGGATTTCAAATATGGCATGAATGAAGTAATAATAGTAATTTTTTACTTTAAAGTATCTAACATGCAACCTTGCATAAAACCTTCCCAGAGAGCAAGTAAAAACAACCACAAAAAGGTAAACTAGCAGCTAGCAAAGTATTCAATATTCCGAAAGAAAACTCCCAGTGTGCATCAACAACCTGACACGAACCCACTGTAAGTATGTATGTCTGTACTAAAAAGGAAACATCAAACTACCTCACGATAGTGGGGAATCCCCGCTACAACCTCTAGCAACCACCAAACCTAGTCGCTCAACCGGCTACCGCTCTGAACCTGGGCTTTCAAAGAAGGAACACCTCATAAAGAAATACAAGTGGCAAAAGAAATTGTCAGCAGACAAAACGAAAAAAGAGTAGAAGGGTTACCACCCAAATAGGAAAAGCAAAGCTGAATGGAAATCATCAATGTTAAGTCAAAAGATCAAAGTGAGAAAGAGCTCACAAGGGTTAGACATCCCAAATTTGGCACCAAGTGCGTAAATGATCAAAGCTTCAAAGATACATACATAAGTGAGTACATAAATAAATATAACAGATCCATCATAATCTGAGCATAAATACCGAAGAAAGACCGACACCCATGGGGGGGAACCCTCCGCAAGCACACCTAGAGTCACAAACCCAACGGGGTAAAAAGGAAGGTAGCCTTATGCCTTGACACACCCAAAACCGGGAAAAATGACACCTATGGGGGGAGAACCCTCCGCCAGCACACTCACATTCACAAATCTACCAGGGTCAAAAGATTTATAGCAAACTATTTTCGCACCAAAAATACCTCTAATACATATAAAACCATGACCTAAACCACAAGACATCTCCAACGGAGGGAGAAAACCCCAAATCACACAAGGCCCAACTCACCCATGATAATTACCCAAAAAATATACCCTAAGGCCCAAACTCGACGAATCGGACCCAAAAAGGCAAAAAATATTCTAAGTCCTGTCCAAATTCGGCGAGTATACCCGATGAATTATAATGATACTCGACGAATCGTATGACGATACTCGGCGAATTCTACTATACTCGGCAAAAAAGACTAGCAATACTCGATGAATACCACACAAAACTCGTCAAATCAACCAATAATACTCGACGACTTCCCTCGATACACGCCGAAATTCCCTTGGCTTCACTGGCCACTCGACACTTATAAGCCTAGACTATACTCGGCAATTCATCGATTATACTCGACGAACCGGGTTTCTCTCGACACCACATTGCCGATACTCGATGAAATAGCCAAGTTACTCGACAAAAATGACTCGGCAAACTCTCAATTACTCGACGAATCTGACTTAAGCTACTAAACCCATACTCGACGAATCTCAATATGTCTAGTTCCTTATATTCGACGAATTTTCCTTAACAAATTCCTATCCCTAATTCATACTCGACGAATTCTACCCAATAAATACGCTGAATTATCCTTAGGCTGAACTATTGATACTCGACGAATCCGACTACGATACTCGGCGAATTTCTAACCCCTACACGTCGAATTTTACTTAAACCCCTAAGCCTATTCTCCAAGTTTGGCTGAAAACTTGCCCTACTCTAGGAGATCTTTCAAAGTTAAATTATGCTAGTCCAACTCTCTAAAGAAGGAGGAAAGAAAGGAAGAAAATACTCAAGAAATGAACATGCAAGGGGGAAAATATACTTGCCTTGAAACTCCGAAAAAACACCTCTCGCTCGCACCACGACAAGGATCGGCCACCAAAAGATCCCAGCAACGTTTCCTGAAACTTTTGGGGAAAAAGGAGGTTAAAATCACAAACCCTTATGCGTAAAAATCGAGGAATCGGGAAGTTCTTACCACGATCAGGTAGATCTCAGCGTGAGCTTTCCAAATCTCCTATCTATCGAGAAATCCGACCACCAAATTACTGGAAATTGCCAGCTGAAGGCACGCGGAACGTCGCTCATCTTTCGCTCGTGAAAATGTCCATAGCTCGGATTCGGGAAGAAGATGAATAGGGTTTTGACGCGACCTTTACAACCATCTATATCTATACATATATAAATAATTATAATACTATAATACAATTTAATAATCAATAAACCCAACACGACCTTAAATCCAAACCAACTCGGAATCTTGCAAAAATCGCACCGTAGCTAAATACCGATGCTAAGAATCTAATGGCGAAGTAGAAATCCAAATCCGACAAACCAAACTTGGGTAAACAATACTCAAAGATAAAACTCCACCACATCCCTATAAAAAGCTCCACCGAGTCACCAAAATAGACAGGCTCGCGAGGGAAGGTGCACAACCAAGCCAAAACCAACCAT
Source organism: Platanthera zijinensis (assembly GCA_039513925.1). NCBI lineage: Eukaryota > Viridiplantae > Streptophyta > Magnoliopsida > Asparagales > Orchidaceae > Platanthera > Platanthera zijinensis. Next base: position 163,392,884 of record CM077082.1, on the reverse strand, counting down.
GTACGAAAACCCACTAAGAAAACCCATGCCCCGACAATTGACACCCGTTAACTACGCATCTATGTAACTCCTTGACGTCAAAAATACATCACTATGGGATTTAAAATAAATACCGAAAAATCAGGGGCGTTACAACTGACTCCACTGCCTTCCCTTTTTCAACATATGATGCTCCCGGCTTCTTCTCCTTCTTTGGACGACCACTCCAACAATCTTGGGCACAATGTCCCACCTTACTACACGAGTAAAAAGTAATGGGGCCTCACACAGTAGTGGTTCCAAAAATAGTAGGTGAAGGTGTTCCATAAGTCCTAACCTTCTTGTTACACTTCCAGAACCCAGACTTTTTAGAACTCAATACTTTGAACTCTGTCTTCTTCACATCCACATCCTTCTTACTTCTCCACTTTTACTATTGATTAGTTTTAAAAATTCATGCGTCATTGGACCTGCAAGTAGCAACCTCAGATCATCTCGAAGACATTCATAAAACTGGTTGGTCATGCGCTCCTCATCAATAAAGGTGGAGCCCGCATACCACCCCAATCTAGTAAACTCATGCAAATAATCGTCAACCCAACTCTTTCCCTGAGTTAATTTTTGGAATTGATTCTCCATAGCAATCTACTATTTTGAAGGGAGATATAGAGCCAGAAACTACCTCGAGAACTTGTCCATTGAGATATTAGAAAGATGTCTTCCTACAAAGTGATGCAACTTTAAATCATCCCACCATAGCATCGCCTCTCCGTCCAACAGTAAACTAGCCATGCTGACCTTATTCCACTCCTCCATTTCTACTGCCATCATGGTTCTCATAATCTGATAGAGCCAATCTTCGGCATGCATTGGGGTTCCAGTCCCCGTAAACACTGGAGGATTGAAGCTCATCATATGCTTGAGTTGCTTCTCCATTACTCTTCTTGCTACAAAAGGCTATACAGCCACTTGTTCTACCACTAAGGGCTCAGTCACATCAATGAGAATCTGGCCCATTACAGGGGTAGGAGGCTGCACATGCCTCCCTAGTTGAGCATTGATCAAGGAGAACACCACCTCAGCTATTATCCTTATCATTTCAACAGGAGGGGTTGCAGGCACATCATTACATGTACTACTCTCCGTAGAGTGCTGATATTGGGATTGCTCTAAACCACTCCTAATCACCTATAATTACACAAAATTCAATTTAGTGACTTCAAAAACCTGGCAAATAGTAATAAAAGGAATGCACAGTTTCCACAAAGAATGTTTTCTTGCATGTTTCATGTGTGTTTTTCATTCCTAAGTGGACATTCATGGGTTATTTCTTATTATAACAGTGATGCACCTAAGTGCTCACCTCACCTTAAATGAATTCATCCACAAATTCGAATAAGGAAATGACACCAGAATCTGAAACCAAATTATAACACCCCATCCATCATGAGTAATATGACAGTAGGTTCGGTCAGGGCCCCACACCATATTTAACGAACAGATGAAAGAGTCGCACATTGAAACCATAATTCATTCTAAACCTATAATGCACCTAACACAGAGTTGCATTCTAGCGGGAGGTTAAAGAGTTTAGAATCACCCATCCAAGAATGTCCACTACCAAAATATAACAGGAATTAAAGTTACACAAATATTTTTGGCCTTAAGGCCTTACAGAACCATGTTCATGTTTACAAGAATGTGATTTCTAAACATCAGCACGCAGGCCGGGAACACATAAAAAAATTAAACATAACACTTGGGCCTTCAAGGGCCCGCTCAGCAAAAAGGCTTTATCCTGCTACATCTTGCTTAGACTTGCATCACCTGGACAAAATCATTCCACCAAATGGTGGCATAACAAAGTAACTATCAGTATTAGCTGACTAAATTATAATGACGCTGCCCATTTCACGGGGTAGCGGTGCTCCTTCCCTACAAACAAATTGCATGTTTTCCATTATCAAGAATATGCAACTTAAGCACAAATCACCATAGACGATGGCACGACCGGCCAAATGTCCCTTGCACTAAGGGCATATTATTAGTGTATCAGATTACCCAGGGTCCAACCTTTATGCCATTGTGGGTAACAACGGGTGCATTATCACCCAAACAAAAAATCTATGAGTCCCACCACCATCCTCAGTCCAAGACTGGATGGTCTCACCTATGCATTACTAGCCTGCCATACAACCATGACTCTCTCCTATGCCAACAACAAATTTCATGTACTTTAGGTCTGTTTAGCCAAATGACATAGTGTGAGTACAGTTCAGCTCTTTCCTGTTGCTCAAATCACAGTGCCAATAAACGACAACGACGCAAGTAAGTCTCCCCTTTTCCGTAATACACAATACTAAGTATTTGTACTATGGCTGGAGCTCACGGCTAATGAGGCTAGGCACTCCAGGCACACAACTCAACAAGTTAGACATTATGTCCCCAGGACACAAGCTTCACAATCATAACAAAATCTCACTCAAATCTTTTGCCAACGGAACTCTAAAACCATGTAATTTCTACGGGGACTTCTGCAACAAGCAAAATAATACATCACCAATTTAGACCAACCTGTCCAGATGGGCTTCACACAAAATGCCTAATCCATACTCACGCTTCCGGGCACTATATGCAAAATATAATGGGGGATAAACATATCTACCCGATGGAAAGCACCTTTTCTCAACCAATTGGTGAGGGCTTTCATGCAAATATGCTAAAAAGGACTTCACTTGTCCAAGAGGAGTATCGTTACCCTCGTAGTCCGTTTTTACAGATCCATGAAGAAGGATATTGCTTTCCTCTTCACAGAACTTGGATCGACCCTACGAATCCGATGACCACAGCTTTGGAAAAGCTCAACTAACCCACTAGAGCAATCTCTAGCAAAACTGGACTCTACGGAGCTTCTCGAATTTGATAGAATAGAGAAGAAGAGTTCGGCTTCTTCCCTAGAACCGTTCCTACTCGAACCTGTCGACTTCATCCGCGCCTTTCCCTAGCTTCGCACTCACCGCATGGCACACCGGGTACTTCCCCGGGCCGTTTGTGTCATTGATCCCACCATAAATCGAGTACTGAAATCCGCAATTACATTCATGCCTCGGCTCCGGTGGAAAGAAAGAATGAAGGAAATCTAACCTGACTTTCACCGATCCTTACTTTAAAACCTAGATGGGATGGAACCCTAGTCGTAGGATCTAACCTAATTAGAATGGACGACCAAGACCAACCCTAACTCTTAATTTAAATACCATCGTAACTTAGAAGATTAAGGGCCTAAAGACAAACATTCGTCCAGAACACAAGACTAATCGTCCAGACTACTCGACGAATTCATGTGACCACTCAATGAATTCACATGAACACTCGACGAATCATCAAAACTACTCGATGAATTCACGTGAACACTCGACAAATTGTCCAGACTACTCGACGAATTCACGTGACCATTCGATGAATTCACTTAGATTACTCGAGACCATTCGACCAATTTGACTTGGCCGTTTTCAGTTAGAAGACATGGGGTGTTACAGGTGTGTTGGTCATTCCAGTGCTAAACTAGTTGTAAAACTTTCTAAAAACAAGTTGATAAATAGTTTACCTTTGTTAGATGGAAAGTTATATTCTTTATGCATTCAGAGTCGAAATTATTTTTAAAAATCTTTATTTGTGTAAAAATGCTATTTCTACTACTAGACCTCTTCAATTAATTCATATGGATTTATTTGGTCCAGTCACTACCAACAAGCAATACCTTGGTGTTTATTGTATTAATAGACGATTACTCAAGTTTTTGTTGGACTATATTCTAATCTTCCAAATCCAATGTGTTCTTTGAATTTAGAAAATTATGCATTCGTATTGAAAATGAACTTGATTTAAAAATTAAATGCATATTCGGATCATGAAGGTGAATTTCAAAATGATAGGTTTATTTCTTTTTGTACCGAGTTAGAATAAAACATGAATTTTCTGCTCCTCGCACACGATAACAAAATTGCATAGTGGAGAGGATAAATAAGATTCTTCAATAATTAACTCGTATTATGTTATCTGAATATAAATTACTTAGATCTTTTTGGGCTGAAGCTATTAGTGTTGCATGTTATGTTATTAATCATGTTATGCTTTGTCTATTTTTAAAATTAAATCTTTCTGAACTTTATTTCCAAAAGAAGTCTTAATGTATCATATTTTAAAATTTTAAATGTAAATGTTTAATTTTGAATACGAAAGATGCGTTAAGAAAATTTGATGAAAAATTTGATGAAGGAATTTTTATTGGTTATTCTTCAACAAGTAAAACTTATAGAGTTTATAATAAAGTGACTAAAATAGTTGAAGAATCAATTCATGTTATGATTGATGAGTTTGTTCCTTATGTTGTGGATATTAATCCTATAGGAAATGAAGAAGAATAACCCCTTCCTTCTTTGGAGCATGATCATGAAGAGGTACTTGGAGATCAAGATGAGGAAAAAGAAGAAAAAGTTGAAGAATATGTGTCTCCAAGTGAACTTATATTTTCAAAAGATTGTTCAAAGGAATTAATTATTGGAGAACCAACAAGAGGGTTAGTTCTCCTTCTTCGTTACATGATTTATTTTAAAACCTATGTTTTATTTATGTTATAAAACCAAAAGGTGTTTCAACAGCTTGAAAAGATAAATCTTGGTTTTTAACTATGTGTACAACCCATATTCATCGAGGGTGGACCCTCCTAGAGCCAGGTCAGTAAGAGTCAAAGTTAATAAGTCAAGAGAGAAGTCAGATTCAACGCACAAGGTAGTCGAAGGCCTGGGCGAGTATGGAGAGCTCCCCTCACATACTTGCCAGGTAGGCGACTAGGCTGGTTACTTGCCCAACCAAGCAAGATCCCCCAAGAAGTCTCCTAGTCGACGGGGGTAGGGCTATACATAAGACCCCCTCCTCCCTTTGGATTTTCCTATAAATAGGACCCTATGGGGTACAAGGAGATGGACTTCGGAATCTCACAAAAGATCCCGACCAACTTATTTCCTAGACTTCGGGATAAGCCTTTAGATCTTTTCTTCAGAGAGGCAGGTCGCAAGCTAGCGACTATCCATCTGAGTCACCGCCCTGACGTTGTCGCCAGCTAGAATCTACCTCGCACCCTGCTCGGCCATTTATGGTTGTGGAGGGGATGTTGAATTTTGTGAAGTGAAAGTGGCGGCCTGGGTGTCCTGGGCGAACTATCAGTATGGACTATACAAAAAGGAAAGGCGGCTAATCAGGTCGGCTTATTATTAGCAGGAAGCGTGTTCCGAGAAGGTAACCGGGCAGATAAGTTGTCTATCGGCAGAGTTCGCTAAGACTCTCTATGCTGACTCATGCAGAGATCACTGAGTCAAGGTTGCGGACGGGACTAGAGCTTTGGAGATCGTATTGGTGTGTGCCTTGGTCTTGCTCTGGTGGTGCAGTTGGTGATAACCGCACAGTTCTCCAGTTTGTGCGGACTGATGCCGGAGTTCGCCGGTTAGTGCGGACTGGTGTCGGAGTTTGCCGGTTAGTGAGGACTGGTGTTGTAGTCTGTCGATTTGTATAGACAAGACCTTGTATTTGCTGGTGGTGTGTTCACACAAGGGATGACTGGTGGTGTGGAATTGGTCTTGATCTGTACCAAGTCAAGCTGTGCTCAATCCGGGAGTTCATGCGGATTACGTGGACTGACTTATGTGTCCTCCGAGTTTGGAATCAATCAGCCTTATTTTCTCTAGTTGCGGGCTCCGGGTGTGCGGACTGGAGCCTCAGGTTGGAGGAAAACCCCGAGCCGCAGATACAAAACCAGACCTTATCTTGCGGATAGAGTTCAGCATTGGAATAACGGGTTGTCCACACGGGTAGGTTATAGTCTGGATACTTTGTGGCTTCAGTAGACTTTGTAAGCAGCTCGACAGAGTCGGTAGTTTCTCATTAAGATGATATGGCTAGATTTGTATCTACGGTTGTTATGTTCGCACCAGGGATTACTGGTGGTGTGGACTTGGTCTAGATCTGTACTAAGTCGAGCTATACTCAGACTGGAAATCGTGCGGATTGCGCGAACTGACTTCATTATCCGCCAAGTTTGGCAACAATCAGCCTTGTGTGCTCTGGTTATGGGATCAGGGTATATGGACAAGAGTAGTCCTCGGGAGCATGCAGACTGGAGCTGTGTTCATAGAAATGTGGATTGGTGGAGTAACCGTAGTGTCTGTTGGCATGACGGACTAGTCTTAGCTCGGCCTTATGCCAACAAGGCATATAGGACTTCTATCCGGCCTTAGTAGTGCATTCTTGGCAAACTAGTTGTCCATCCTAGTTGCATTGGTCTGGTTTTGTGTCCGTGGCTATGCAGATACACTCAATGCTCGTCGCGAGATAGGGTGGTGATCATATTAAGCTAGGGCGGTGATCACACTCCTCTTTGTGCCTATAAATAGCACCACCTGTCTCATGAACAGAACAACCGAATGAAAGATAATTGAGCCAGGGACTTGATTCTAACTTCAGTCAGGTATCAGTGCGGATTTTGTGGTTAGCAATCGGCTGTTAGTAGCAGGTCCGAGTTTGCGGCAAGGTTGTCTTCTCTCTCTGGCAAACTTTTTTTTCAGTTAAATAAGATGTCTGCTTCTGACGGCTTGTTCAGTTCGGCTGCAGCTGTTCACGGCAATTTGGCAGCTAGGCAGCTTGTAGATTAGCAGACAGAGTTCTGCATTGGAATAACAGGTTGTCCGTGTGGCTAGGTTGCGGTCTGGTGACTTGGAGGCTAGGTTTACTTGGCTTGGAATAACGGGTTCCCAGCTTTAACACTTTGGTGTGTTGAGCATGGATCATAGACAAGGAGGAAAGTTTTGTGAGTAGGCGAGATGGGGGAATGGAGGCGAGCATGAGTAGATAGTCGGTAACTCGCCAAGAGTCAGAAACTCTGAAAAGTGACTTTGTGACAGTGGTAGTGTTTGAAGAGTTTGCAAAAAGGATCGAGAGGAGCATCCTAGCAAGGTTCCCTCCTTGCCCTAATGTCACTGCGAACTTGCCTCAACGCGTGACACCGTCGAAGGAAGAAGCACCACCTAGGTGAACAGGGAAGGAGTAAGTTAGAGAGTGGGAGGAGTGACCATTGCATTCGTGGCACTATCCGGAGTACAGCCAAGGGATTTGGTTCCAAGATGCGAAATAGCCGGCGAGATATCGCGATACTCACCAGGGTAGCGAGTATGAAAAAGATACTCATGAGGTTTAAACTTGTTATCGCTAAGGAGGGAGTAGCCCCTTCTGTGATGAGATCCTAGCGGCCCCAGTTACCAAAGACTTTAGAGAGCTCGTCCTGAACAACTACTCCGGCAGAGATGACTTGGATAAGCTTCTCTAACGGTTGGATGGTGTGGTGTCAATCCGTAATATGACTGATGCTTTCAAGTGCAGATTCTTTTTCATTACCTTCAAGGGGAATGCAAAAGAATGGTTTCACCAATTGTCTGAAGGTTCCCTATATTCCTTCGAGGACCTGTGTCGGGGCCTAATGGCAAGGTTCGCGATGTTCAAGAAGAGAAAGAAAGAGGTAACCTCTCTCTTCAAGATTGTGTTAGGGAAGCGCGAGAGTCTCGACCACCACATCGATTGTTTCCAGGAAGAGGTTTTAGAAGTCGAGGAAGTGGATGGTTCATCCTGATGCTGGCTTTGATATTCAGCCTGAAGCAAGGACTCTTCAGCTTGGATATTGGGTCTAATCCCCCGAGATCTTTCGAGGAGATGATCTAGAGGGCAAATATGTTCATGCAGGGAGAGAAGAAAAATCCATACTTATTGTCAAGGCTAGATGGGGAAAGCCTTGGATGTTGAGGAAGAGGGACTTCGGAGGTTAGGGTCAGAGTAGTACTAAAAAGGCAGGGAGAGCCGAGAAGAGAAGAGCCGGGCAGAAGAGAAGATCTGAGGAGAAGGGATGGGCCCAGGAGGGCGAAGGAGCAAACGAGTCAGGAAGAGAGAAGGCTCGTATTAGTTCCGGAGAGAAGAGAGGAATCATAGAGATTCCAATATCCCATGAATTCGCCCCTGTGGAGGCCACCTAGAAGGACCTAATTCCAAAATCAGGAGAGGAAGAGCGGCAACAAGCAGGGGAGGAGGCAAGGAAGACCTCGGGAAGAGGCGATGGCTATTTCCCGACAAGGGAATAGGCATCGCATGAGGGCTAAGTTAGTGAGGAACCAGGCGGCAAAAATTCCCCTTTACTGTGATCTGCATCGAGTAAAGGGACATGGGACTATGGCCTGACCAGACTTTTGGAAGGCTAGGAGAAGGTTGGAAGCTGAAGCAGCAGAGAGGGAGCAGCCTTGGCAGGAGGTCCCAGTAATGTCGGTAGTGTTTCAAGCTCCGGGGAGGAGGAGGGATGAGGGTCGGGTCAACTTGGGAGGTCGCGAGGAAGTGATCCACAACCCAAGAGGAGGGGCGGGTAGGAGTAATCAACGTGGGAGTCGGGCTTGGAGCTTCCAGCACATAGATTCTCCATCAGATTTACTGCAAGATCGTCGCCTCAACCTCTCAAGCGTCGCTTCCATTAGAGGAGATCACTTTCTCCGAGGAGGACATGTTAAAGAATGAGAAACCCTTTCATGGCACCCTCGTCATCCAAGTCGGCAAGGAGGAATTAACAGTTGACTGAGTCCTGGCGACAACGGGAGTTCATTGAATGTCATTTTAAAGAATACCTTTGTAGGACTGCAAGTGGAAACATCCAGGATGTAACACCCCACGTTTTTCTATGGTTCATTTAATCCTTGTTTGGCATTACGATGACGCGTTGTCGGCCTTTGCCATTGTTAGAGCGTGGTCTAAGCTCTTTAGGTTCCTTGAGTGACCTATTTGTAGCCTGTTTGCAAGATTCCCCAGCTAGCCGGAGTCTGTTTTGGTGACTCGGTTGAGCCTCTCAGGGAATGCTTGTGCTTTGACTTCAAGATGTGTTAGTCCGAGTTTTGATCGTCGGATGTTGTTTTCGACTTCATCGTTGTTTTCGTAGCATGGGTGTTTAGCTACGATGCGAGTTTCGTCGAATTCCGAGATCTTTTGTTTTTGCGTGGTTTCGACGTTGTTTTTGTTTTTTTTTATGCGAGTTGGTAGCGGTTGCTATTGCTGTGTATGGCCTGGTGTGGCCGAGCTTGGTGAGGCTCGTGCCTTGTTCATGTATTATTTATAAGTATATATATATATATATATATATGTTTTATATATATATATATATATATATCAGTAAATACGTTTATATATACGTATATAACCATATTTGTGTGTGCGGACTTGTGTGGCTGATTTTTGGGTTAGTTTAAAGCATAAAGCTATATAACTGAATAATTATATACGCTAATTAAACTATATGATTATACTCATTAAAGCAATTGGTTAGTGGCCGACCAATCAGGATTAGTTTATTTTCTAGATCTAGCTGAGTGGGGACTTTTTCCCAGCTTTAGTATTATTATAATAGCTGAGTGACTGGAGATATCTTAAAATAAGGCTCCACCTGTTCTCCTCTTCCCCATTTTCCCTAGCTAGCTTCAGCCTGATAGCTTCATGCGGAAGGAAGCGAGTGGGAGGCGGAGGGGTTGCTGTCTTGATCGCCGGATAGCTCTAGATTTAGGGCTTGTTTCGCTCAGGTAACACCGGATTTGAGCTGCTCTCGCCGAGATCTTGCTTCCTAGGTATGTAATTTAGCTTTTCGGGCTATCTATAGGAGCTAGGGTTCCGGTGGTTTCTTCTTCTTCTTTTTTAAAAGCTCCAGGTTTTCCTCTATAGGTAGCTAGAGGTGCAGGTGGCCGATTCTCTTGCCGCTAGTGCCAAGATTGGTGGTTGACTGCAATTTCCTGGAGGTAGAGGCAAGTGGAGCCCTTTGCCCTTGCCAAGCTTGTTCCTTTTTTGTGTGTGTTATTTTATTTTTTTCCCTAGGTATAGCTGTAGCTTAGCTCTTCTTCTCCTAGAACCAGGACTACATCAGGCTTTGTTTTTTTTAAAACTTGTCCATAGTTAAGTTCTTATCTACTTGTTATTGTTGGTTGTCCAGATCAATAGCTGGAGGTCGGGTTAAGTCCAGGTCAGTAGGTGGATGTCGGGTTTGTAGTTTAAGTCAAATAATTGCTATACAGGTATCAGGGTTAGGAGGTATTTCCTTCTTAGGCCATATAGAGCTCTCTGGTTATTAGGCGTTGAGTGGGCTGGGGTCGGTTTAGCTCTAGGTTTTCTGATTATTAGGCTAAGTCAAAAGCGTTGAGTCAGTGTACCTCACTCAACGCCTAAACTGTTAGGCTTCTAGCATTGAGTGTGGTGCCATCACTCAACACCATGGTTGTTTTTACGGCTAAGTGTTTTGGCATTAAGTGAGTGGACCTCACTCACCTCCGTAGCTGTTTGGCATTGAGTAAGGTGGACTCATTCAACGCCGCAGCTTTTCCCAGCGGCTAAGTCATATTGCGTTGAGTGAGTCGACCTCACTCAACGTCGTGGCTATTTTGGCATTGAGTATGGTTGACTCACTCAACGCCAACGCCTGTTTTTGCGGATAAGTCATTTAGCGTTGAGTGAGTCGACCTTACTCAATGTTGTGGCTGTTTTGGCGTTGAGTGTGGTGGACTCACTCAATACCAGCGCCAGTTTTTGCGGTTAAGTCATTTGGCATTGAGTGAGTCTACCTCACTCAATGTCGTGGCTATTTTGGCATTGAGTGTGGTGGACTCACTCAACGCCAGCGCCTGTTTTTACGGCTAAGTTATTTTTCTTTGAGTGAGTCGACCTCACTCAACGCCGTGGCTGTTTTGGCGTTGAGTGTGGTGGACTCACTCAACGCCAAAGCTTGTTTTTTTACGGTTAAGTCTTTTAGTGTTGAGTGAGTCGACCTCGCTCAATGTTGTGGCTGTTTTGGCATTGAGTGTGGTAGGCTCACTTAACGCCAAAGCTTGTTGCTGCGATTAGGTTACTTGGCATTGAGTGGGTGGACCTCACTCAATGCCGAAGCTATTTGGAGTTGAGTGCGGTGAACCCACTCAATGCCATGGCTAGGCTTTTTGTGGCTATGTTCCTTGCGTTGAGTGGGTGAGCTCACTCAATGCCGTGGTTAGTGCTTGGTGTTGAGTAACCCACTCAATGTCGCGTCGAGTGAACTCGACTCTTTTTGCCTTGGGTTTGGTGTGTTTCCTTAGGATTGTTAGTATGGCTTTTCCTTAGGGGGGAGTTTGGTGATCGGCTAGTTTTGCATGCCGACTCATGGATTATGGCAGGTGGTGTGTTTTTGTGGGCTCTATAAGGGGTGATATTGTGTGTGTTGAGCTGTGGCCACCACCACCTAGGCCGTGTTGGGCTGGTATGGTTTGGTGTGTGGACTCTATAGCTGCCACCATTTGTTTTCACCCTAGAGTGTTTTTGTTTTGGGTCAAGTTGTTGGTGATTGATGTGCTGCCCACTCCGACCCAAGGTTTTCACCACGGCCAATAATTCACCAAGATTAGGATTGTTTCTTCCTTTCCTTTCTCATGGCTACTTCTTTTGGCATATGTTTGCCTTGGTGCTGTTGCAGGTTTTTTTTCGCAGAGCTTGTTGCTATTTATGTTCACACTTGGTGTGCTTTTACTGCTCTTTCGACATGTGTTTTACTCTTATTATCATGCTTTTCTTCTACTGATAGCATTTCTTATTGTCGGGATGGTAAACCCTTCTTTACCTATTCATAAGCCTAATGCTCAATTTATTTTGATTATTTTCTAAGGTGTTCTTTCTTGAATGCCTCAGGTCCAGGTTGTGGCCGGTTGAGCGGCTAGTTCTTCTGGTGGGTTTGCTGATAGCCTCCGGGGTAGCTGAGGTTATCAATCTTCATCCTTGTGAGGTAGTTGTTTTCCTTTCTGTATGAACATGCATACTCACCAGTGGGTTTGTGTCAGGTTGTTGTCGCCCACTGGTGGCTTACTTGCGATGCTGGGTATGAACTAAAACTGCTATCGTTACCTTTTTAGGGTCGCTTACTTATCTTCTGGGAAGGATTTATGCTAGGTTGCATGTTAGGTATTTTAAACCCTAAAGCATTACTATATGTATCTCATGCGGATCATATTTATAAAACTAAGGCACTACTTTTCCTATTAGCGTAAAGACTATATTTTTTATATATACTGTACTAACCTCTAGAGTCGTGCATACTATGAGTCGTCCCTCGGGGACACTTATGCTCTTTTAGGATGTCAAATCAACCTAACCAAAGTATTTTCCGCAGCGTATTTGTATATTTTAATTGTGGACTAGCTGATCCACTGTGCCGAGGGATACGGCCGTCAAATTTAACTGATTTCCTCTCATAATAATTTATGATTTTCTTTAAAGATGTAGAGTCTGGAGTTTTGCCTGAACGTGTGCAGTTATCCCCTGCACAACGTGGCATCATGGCATGTATTTTATTTTGCTCTGATACAATTTTATTTGTGAGAAAATGTTGGTTGTGACAGTTGGTATCAGAGGGAGGTTTCTTGACAATTGGTCGGGCAACCTTTCCCTTGTTTGCATTGATAGTTTAGCATCATATCATACACACACCGATATGTCATCAACACGTCTTGGCTAAAGCACGAACACTACACTCATAAGAATGAATAGAAGTATACGAGGCATATTATGTAGTATGGGATGCATAATATGTGTTTGTATATGGATCCACCATAAGAGGTAACATGTGAGGGTTATGTAGTATGGGATGCATAGCCTCATCACATGAATGTGGCTAGCATGTTTTCTTTTTTTCGTTGCATAGAAATGTTATGTAGTATGGGATGCATAACATTTTCATGTGTACGCCGCCCATGGCATGCATTAAGGCCTTTCTTTAGAATGCATAGCACAACATGCATAGCATAACATTGCATAGGCACAACGTGCCAAGCTATAGATTTGCATGATGGCATATGTACACACATTGTTTTGAGTCAAAGGAAATACCAATTCATGCATTCATGGTCTAAGCACATGAGTTAGAATGGTGGTGAGGAACCATCGTAGGTTAAGCATAACATCATCATTGTAAAAAAAAAACAAATCCCAGAGCAAGTTTAGCAGTTGAAGTTCATATTTAAGTATGTTTTTCTGTACCGGGTAGTTTTGTTCAAATTGTTGAATTAGGTTCTAAGTCATACTGATACGATTATAGGATGGCAAGGCATCCTTGGACGAGATCGACTCCCCAGTCTGAGGGTGAGTCTTCTGGAGCACAAAGCGAGGTGTTTAATGAAAGTCTGCGGCAGAATAATGAAGCCTTATCTAGGCAAGTGAAGGGTATGCAGACTCAGATCCAGTCTCTATTAGCAGTTGTGGCAGGACAGCCTCCGAGAGTGCCGGACCCCGTTGTTGGCGTATCTATTTCTGTTCCTCCTGCTCCCCTGGTACCTCCTATTGTGCTTCCCCCGGAGATGACATTCATATCATACTTCCAGCGACTTGGACCACCTACTTATGATGGGAAGGCAGACTTTATGGTTTTAGATGATTGGCTTATAGCCATCGAGGAGATGTTCTCCTATTCTGGAGTTACCCCTGATCAGAGGGTGATGATTGCCGCCTATCATCTTAAGGGATTGGCGAAGAGTTGGTGGCTGAGAGAGAAGGAGTGCTTGAAAGAGGGAAGATATTGGGAGACCTTTAAGGAACTGTTGCTAAGGAAGTTTCTCCCTTCGGTCAAGCGCGACCGCCTGATGAATGATTTACTGCATTTGAAGCAGAGGCAGCTCACAGTTGTGGAGTACGAAATAGAATTCAGCAAACTAAGCCAGTTTTCCCCCAGCTTGGTGAGTTCCGAAGTGGATAGAGTTAAGCGATTTCTTAGTGGCCTGAGAAGTGATGTTCAGCAGTTAGCTGTTGCTCATGGAGCAATGAGTTATGCTGGTGCGGTAGAAGCTGCTTTGAAGGTGGAGGCCATTTATAATGCTAAGCAAAGAGGGCAGTAGGTGAGAAAAGATAAAAGGAAAGCTGTTGAAGGAAAGAGCCCCCAGGTACCCGGTGCTTCTTCAAGAAAGAAGAACAAGGAGGTTTGTAGCTTCTGTGGCCGGTCGGGCCATCCCTTGGAGAAATGTTTCAAGAGGTTGGCAGCTCTAAAGAAGGAGCAGGTGCATGCGATTCAAGGCGCTCCCAGGAAAGATTTATTCTATTCTGTGTGTAAGCGGCCAGGGCATGATGTTGCCCATTGCTAGGGTAAGGATATGAGAAAGGTAAGAGGTTGTTTTCTTTGCGGTCAAGAAGGGCACATCAAGGCTCAGTGCCCCCAGCTCCAGCCGGTATTCCAGCCAGTGCCACTCTAGGCATTGCCACCGCCTCAGCGGATGGACAAAGGCAAAGGAAAGCTGAATGTAATTTCTTTAGAGGAAGCGCAGACTTCGACTTAGGTCATTTCAGGTTAGATTTCTCCCTAGCCTAAATGTTTTTTTAGTATAGCTTTAGCATTTGTTTTTCTTTGTTGTGTCTGCCATCTTATAGGAAGATTTAAGGTGAGGAATCGCTGGGTGCGTGTTCTCTTTGACTCTGGCGCTACCCACTCCTTTGTGGCTAGAGCCTTTATGGAGCGCTATCGTTTGGGTCTAGAACAAGTTAGTGATGCATTTTCCGTCAAGTTTTCTTCTGATGATTCTGTGGTTTCGGATCAGGGCATTCGGAATTGTCCTATTTTGTTAGGGGATTTTCTAGCGAAGGCAGATTTGAAGGTGATGTACCTGGAAGACTTCGATGTTATCTTAGTCATGGACTGGTTGTCCAGTTATGATGCAGTTATCCAGTGCAAGGGTAAGCACTTCGACTTCGTTAAGGACGAAAGTCAGCCTGGGAGAGTTTATGTTGATCCGCGCTAGGATTCTCCAGTCATTTCTGCGATATGTGTTCAGAAGCTTCTTATTCTGATGTCTTTGCCTGTTGTGTCTCAGTAGTGGGGACTGTTGTTAGTGTACCACGTTTGGAGGAGATTCCTATGGTGTGTGAGTTTTTGGATGTTTTCCCTGACGATCTTCTTGGTCTTCCACCTGATCAAGATGTCGAATTTGTTATAGATTTGGAGCCAGGTACACGTCTTATTGTGAAGGCGTCGTACCGGATGGCCCCGCGAGAGCTTGAGGAGTTGCGTATCCAGTTGGATGACATGTTGGCAAAGGGTTTTATCAAGCCGAGTTCATCTCCCTGGGGTGCGCCTGTTCTGTTTGTAAAGAAGAAAGACGGGTTGATGAGGCTTTGCATCGACTATAGAGAGCTGAACAAGGTTACTATCAAGAATAGGTACCCTCTGCCACAGATTGACAACTTGTTTGATCAGTTGCGCGGTAGCACAGTATTCTCCAAGGTTGATCTTCGATCTGGCTGCCATCAGCTCAGGATCTGTGAGTCTGACATTCCGCTGACTGCTTTTCGATCTAGGCATGGGCATTTTGAGTTTTTTGTTATATCATTTGGTTTGACAAATTCGCCCTCAGCGTTTATGGATTTTATGAACCGAGTGTTCAAAGATTTCATGGACAAGTTTGTTGTCGTGTTTATCGACGATGTTCTGATTCATTCCCGCAATGCAGAGGAGCACGACCAACATCTGCATTTTGTTTTATCTTCCTTGAGGGAACACAAGCTTTTCTGCAAGCTGAGCAAGTGCGAGTTTTGGTTGTCTCAGGGTTCCTTTCTGGGCCACATGGTGAATAAGAGTGGGATTTCAGTTGACCTAGAAAAGATCGCTGCTGTGATGGATTGGAGTAGGCCGGGCACACCCAAGGAGATTAGGAGCTTTCTGGGATTAGCCAGCTATTACAGGAGATTCATGGAGGGTTTTTCCACCCTGGCTGCACCTTTGACTAGATTGACCCAGAAGAACGCAGC
This sequence comes from Platanthera zijinensis, assembly GCA_039513925.1. Classification (NCBI taxonomy): domain Eukaryota; kingdom Viridiplantae; phylum Streptophyta; class Magnoliopsida; order Asparagales; family Orchidaceae; genus Platanthera; species Platanthera zijinensis. The sequence continues at coordinate 163,377,035 of CM077082.1, read as the reverse complement.
TATTGTCTGGAGCGAGAAGTGCGAGGAAGCCTTCCTGGAGCTCAAGGACAGATTGTGCAGTGCCACTATTTTGACCCTGCCTACTGATGGTGTGGATTATGATGTTTATGTGGACGCATCGCATGTTGGTCTTGGTTGAGTTTTGATGCAAGTAGGAAAAGTGATTGTGTACGGGTCGAGGCAACTGAAGGCTCATGTGAGGAACTACCCCACATATGACCTGGAGTGTGCGGTCGTGATCTATGCACCGAAGTTGTGGAGACATCTGCTTTATGACGCGCAGTGTAAGATTTTTACTGATCACAAGGGCTTAAAGTACGTCTTCAACCAAAAGGAATTGAATCTGCATCAGCTGCGATGGTTGGAGTATATGGTCGACTATGACGTTGAGATCCAGTATCATCCGGGCAAGGCCAATGTGGTGGTCGACGCCCTAAGTCGGAAGTCAGGAAAGATTTTTGGTCTCTCCGCCGAGCTTTTGTAGAGGAGTTTCTTTTGATGGGCATTTCTGTGGGAAGCGGCGATTTGCAGAGAAGTTTGGCAGTGCCAGAAGCTTCATGGATTGCACTTACGAGACTACATCAGAAGGACGATCCCAATCTTCTACATTTGTATCTTCGAGCTGAGAAAGGTGAATTGCCAGATTTTTCTACTAATGATGCGGGTACCTTGTGGTACCGTGACAGGTTTTTGCATCCCTGCCATTGGAGATATCCGGGTGATGGTGTGCAGGGAAGCCTATGGATCGAGTGTTGCTTATCATCCAGGATCTACTAAGATGTATCATGATTTAAAGCAGATTGCCTTGTGGTATGGGATGAAGGGAGACATAGCCAAATTTGTTTCTGAGTGCCACACTTACAAGCGTATGAAAGCAGATCATGGAAGGCCTGGTGGCAACCTGACTCTCTTGGAGATTCCAACTTGGAAGTGGGAGAGCATCTCGATGGATTTCATTACAGGCTTACCGAGATCTCCTAGGGGCATGATTCAGTTTGGGTGATCGTGGATAGATTGACGAAGTGTGCTCACTTCGAACTGTTTAAGATCAACTATCTGATGAGGAAGATAGCTGAGCTGTATTTTAATGAGGTCATCTGGTTGCACGGTGTGTCAGTCAGCATTATTTCAGACCAAGACTCCCGGTTTACATCTCGCTTCTGGAAGAGCCTGCAAGAGGGTTTGGGTACGGATTTGGGATATTCTACTGCTTACCACCCGCAGACTAATGGCCAGACAGAGTAAGTCAATCAGATAGTGGAGTACATGATCTGATGTTATATTCTAGACCATAAAGGAGCGTGGGTTGAGCGTTTGCAGCTTGTGGAGTTTGCGTATAACAATAGTTATCAGGAAAGCATGCAAATGGCTCCTTTTGAAGCATTGTATGGGAGGCGCTGCAGGACTCCCTTGTTTTGGGCTGAGGTTGGCGAGGGACCGCTGTTGGGTCAAGAGGCGCTCGAAGAGATGAAAATTGATGTGAAGCTTATTCGGGAGAAGCTTCGGATATCCCAGGAGAGATATGAGAAGAACGCCAACCGGCGTAGATCTAGCTTGGAATTTGCTGTGGGGGACTAGGTGTTCTTAAAGGTTTCCCCGATGATTTGAGTTAAGAGGTTTGGAAAGAACCGAAAGTTGGACCCGAGGTATGTGAGGCCATTTAAGATTGTTGAGCGGATTGGTGTGGCAGCTTACAGGTCGGAGTTGCCCGCAAATTTTCCTGGCGAGCATGATGTCTTCCACATCAGTCAGCTGCGGAAATGTGTGCAGAGTGACAGGCAAGTTTTGGATTCGAGAGGTGTTAGCCCGAGTTTTGATCGTCGGATGTTGTTTTCGACTTCATCGTTGTTTTCGTAGCCTGGGTGTTTAGCTACGATGCGAGTTTCGTCGAATTCCGAGATCTTTTGTTTTTGCGTCGTTTCGACGTTGTTTTTATTTTTTTTATGGGAGCTGGTAGCGGTTGCTATTGCTGTGCATGGCCTTGTGTGGCCGAGCTGGTGAGGCTCGTACCTTGTTCATGTATTATTTATAAGTATATATATATGTTTATATATATATATATATAATATCAGTAAATACGTTTATATATAAGTATATAACCATATTTGTGTGTGCGGGCTTGTGTGGCTGATTTTTGGGTTAGTTTAAAGCATAAAGCTATATAACTGTATAATTATATACGCTAATTAAACTATATGATTATACTCATTAAAGCAATTGGTTAGTGGCCGACCAATCAGGATTAGTTTATTTTCTAGATCTAGCTTAGTGGGGAGTTTTTCCCAGCTTTAGTATTATTATAATAGCTGGGTGGCTGGAGATATCTTAAAATAAGGCTCCAGCTGTTCTCCTCTTCCCCATTTTCTCGAGCTAGCTTCAGCCTGATAGCTTCCAGTGGAAGGAAGCGAGCGGGAGGCGGAGGAGCTGCTTCCTTGACCGCCGGATAGCTGTATATTTAGGTTTTGTTTCGCTCGGGTAACAGAGGATTTGAGCTGCTCACGCCGAGATCTTGCTTCCTAGGTATGTAATTTAGCTTTTCGGGCTATCTATAGGAGCTAGGGTTCCGTTGGTTTCTTCTTCTTCTTCTCTTCTAAAAGCTCCAGGTTTTCCTCTATAGGTAGTTGGATGTGAAGGTGGTCGATTCTCTTGCTGCCTGTGCCAAGCTTGGGGGTTGACAGCGGTTTCTTGGTGGTAGAGGAAAGTGGAGCCCTTTGCCCTTGCCAAGCTTGTTCCTTTTTTTTGTGTTATTTTATTTTTTTCCCCTGGTTATAGCTGTAGCTCAGCTTTTCTTCTCCTAGAACCAGGACTGCCTCAAGCTTTGTTTTTTTTAAAACTTATCCATAGTTAAGTTCTTATCTACTTGTTGTTGTTGGTTGTCCAGATCAATAGCTGGAGGTCGGGTTAAGTCCAGGTCAGTAGCTTGAGGTCGGGTTTGTAATTTAAGTCAAATAGCTGCTATACAGGTATCAGGGTTAGGAGGTATTTCCTTCTTAGGCCATATAGAGCTCTCTGCTTATTAGGCGTTAAGTGGGTTGGGGTCGGGTTAGCTCCAGGGTTTCTGATTATTAGGCTAATTCAAAAGTGTTGAGTGAGTGTACCTCACTTAACGCCTAGACTGTTAGGCTTCTGGCATTAAGTGTGGTGCCCTCACTCAACGCCATGGTTATTTTTACGGCTAAGTTTTTTTTGCATTGAGTGAGTGGACCTCACTAACATTGTGGCTGTTTGGCATTGAGTAAGATGGACTCACTCAACGCCGCAGCTTTTCCTAGCGGCTAAGTCATTTGGCGTTAAGTGAGTCGACCTCACTCAACGTCGTGGTAGTTTTGGCGTTGAGTGTGGTGGACTCACTAAATGCTACTGGCTGTTTTTGCGGCTAAGCCATTTGGCGTTGAGTGAGTCTACCTCACTCAACGTCGTGGCTGTTTTGGCGTTGAGTGTGGTGGACTCACTCAACGCCAGCGCCTATTTTTGCGGCTAAGTCATTTGGCATTGAGTTATTCGATCTCACTCAACGCCGTGGCTGTTTTGGCATTGAGTGTGGTGGACTCTCTCAATGCCAGCGCCTGTTTTTACGGCTAAGTCATTTGGCGTTGAGTGAGTCGACCTCACTCAACGTCGTGGCTGTTTTGGCGTTGAGTGTGGTGGACTCACTCAACGCCAAAGCTTATTTTTTTGTGGTTAAGTCTTTTGGCATTGAGTGAGTCGACCTCACTCAACGCCGTGGCTGTTTTGGCGTTGAGTGTGGTAGGCTCACTCAACGCCAAAGCTTGTTGATGCGGTTAGGTTACTTGGCATTGAGTGGGTGGACCTCACTCAACGCCGAAGCTGTTTGGCGTTGAGTGTGGTGAACCCACTCAACGCCATGGCTAGGATTTTGTGGCTATGTTCCTTGCGTTGAGTGGGTGACCTCACTCTACACTGTGGTTAGTGCTTGGTGTTGAGTAACCCACTCAGTGCCGTGTCTAGTGAACTCGACGCTTTTTGCCTTGGGTTTGGTGTGTTTTCTTAGGATTGTTAGTATGGCTTTTTCCTTAGGGGGGAGTTTGGTGATCGGCTAGTTTTGCATGCCGACTCATGGATTATGGCAGGTGGTGTGGTTTTGTGGGCTCTATAATGGGTGAATTGTGTGTGCTGAGCTGTGGCCACCACCACCTAGGCTGTGTTGGGTTGGTATGGTGTAGTGTGTGGACTCTATAGCTGCCACCGTTTGTTTTCACCCTGGAGTGTTTTTGTTTTGGGTCTGGTTGTTGGTGAGGGTTGTGCCGCCCACTCCGACCCAAGGTTTTCACCACGGCAAATAATTCACCAAGATTAGGGTTGTTAGTTCCTTTCCTTTCTCATGGCTACTTCTTTTGGCATATGTTTTCCTTGGTGCTGCTACAGATTTTTTTCGCAGAGCTTGTTGCTATTTATGTTCACACTTGGTGTGCTTTTACTGCTCTTTCGATAGTGTTTTACTCTTACTGTCATGCTTTTCTTCTACTGATAGAATTTCTTGTAGCCAGGATGGTAAACCCTTCTTTACTTATTCATAAGCCTAATGCTCTATTTATTTTAATTATTTTCTGAGGTGTTCTTTGTTGAATGCCTCAGGTCCAAGTTGTGGCTGGTTGAGCAGCTAGTTCTTCTGGTGGGTTTGCTGATAGCCTCCGGGGTAGCTTTGGTTGCCAATCTTCATCCTTATGAGGTAGTTGTTTTCCTTTCTGTATGGACATGCATACTCACCAGTGGGTTCGTGTCAGGTTGTTGATGCCCACTGGTGGCTTACTTGCGATGCTGGGTATGAACTGAAACTATTATCTTTATCTTTTTAGGGTCGTTTACTTGTCTTCTGGGAATGATTTATGTTAGGTTGCATGTTAGGTATTTTAAACCCAAAAGCATTACTATATGTATCTCATGCGCTTCATATTTATAAAACTAAGGCACTACTTTTCCTATTAGCGTAAAGACTATATTTTTTTTATATACTGTACTAACCTCTAGAGTCGTGCATACCATGAGTCGTCCCTCGGGGACACTTATGCTCTTTTAGGATGTCAAATCAACCTAACCAAAGTAGTTTCCACTGCGTATCTATATATTTTAATTGTGGACTAGCTGATCCACTGTGCCGAGGGATACGGCCGTCAAATTTAACTGATTTCCTCTCATAATAATTTATGATTTTCTTTAAAGATGTAGAGTCTCGAGTTTTGCCTTAACGTGTGCAGTTATCCTCTGTACGACGTGGAATCATGGCACGTATTGTCTCTTGCTCTGATACAATTTTATTTGTTAGAAAATGTAGTTTATGACACAAGATCCTAGCTGCGGACGGACCGCTCTTTGATTTCTCTAGAGAGAAGAAAGAGGTGGAGGGAGTAGCAGATATTCTTGTAACCCTTGGTGGTACTTCGATCTGATGTAGGTTTATCATCGTCGACGCACCAAGCTTCTACAACTCCATCTTCGTGCGATCCCTCATCAACTACTTCAAGGCGGTTCCATCATCGTGCCATCAATGCCTTAAGTACTTCCGAGGAGATGTCTAAGTGTGGGTCAGAGGCGATCTGAAGGCTACCAAGGAGTGTTATCTGAATGTTGTTAGTACTATAAGTTGGATGTGTGCGAACAGACAAGTAGAAATCGAAAATTAGAATAACAGAAATTTTTATTATCCAAAAAATGAGTATTACAAAGGTATGGCCTCCCTTTTATAGAATGGACGAGATAGGAGGGATTACATGTAAGCAATGTGGGACTAAATAATTACATTTTTAATAGACACAAGCCGAACAGGCCGCATGGTTAGACGAATAGGCTAACCGCCCGGCAACCACCGAAAGGAGAGAACAAGCCTCCATAGGAGACCGCCAGACCGCCCGATCTCCAAGTCACTTGAGAGAAACCTCATATCGCCCGGACACCAACCAACAACCGTCCGGCTATCAAGCCGCTGGAGACAAACCGCCACACCGCGTGGTCGCTAATCCGCCAGAGCAAGACCGCCAGAACGCCCGGTCTCCATACAATAACACTCCCCCCTCAAGCTGGAGCATATATATCGATCATGCCCAGCCTGTCGCAAATGTTAAGAAAGGAGGCGGACACCGGCTTGGTGAAAATATCAGCAAACTCTATATCGGAGGTGACGAACGGAGTACAGATTTGTTCCTTTAAAATCTCTTCCAGAATAAAGTGGCAGCGACTTCAATGTGCTTTGTTCTCTCATGGAAGACCGGATTTTTTGAGATGTATATAGCAGCCTTATTATCACAAAACATAGGTGGAGGATGGTTGTAGACCTCTCCTAGGTCAAGCATGAGAGCCCGTAACCACTTCAACTCACATGTGATCGATGTCATACTTCAATATTCTGCTTCTATAGTGGACCTGGTGATGACAGACTATTTCTTGCTCATCCATCTCACAAGGTTCCCCCCTACAAAGGTGCAAAGGCCTTATGTTGACTTGCGGTCTCTTTTTTCATCAGCATAGCTCGAAACTGAGTACGCTTCAACCCTCAAATGACCATTTTTCTGAAAGAGTAGTCCTTTCCCAGGCGTTGATTTAACATACTCCAATATCCTAAGGGTAGACTGTAGATGGCACTCCCTTGGAGCTTGCATGAATTGGCTAACCTTGCATACAGCATAGGAGATATCGGGTCTCGTCATCGTAAGATATATGAGTTTACAAACCAGACGTCTGTACCTCGTAACGTATGAAAGAGGAGGAGTGTCATCCGTCCAGGTTTTATCTTCTCCAGTCGCCATGGGGCATCGGGCAGGTTTAGCCCCAGTCAACCCTTCGTCTTTTTGCAAATCAAGAGCATACTTGCATTGGGAGAGGACTACGGAATTGGGCTTCCGAGAAGTCTCTATCCCCAGAAAGTATTTTGGAGAGCCCATATCCTTTGTGACCAGGTGTTGGCGAAGATGCTTCTTTATCAAGGTTATCCCAGCCTGGTCATCTCCAGTGAGAAGAATATCATCCACATAAACCGCAAGAACTACCAGACCTAGGGAGGTTTTGCGAATGAACAAAGAGTGGTCTGCAGAACTTCTTGTAAAGCCCACGGCTGCCACAATCCCGCTAAACTTCTCAAACCAAGCCCACGGGCTTTGCTTTAGCCCATAGAAGCCTTCTTTAGTCTGCATACTTGTGTCTCCCCCTGAGCAACATACCCTGGAGGTTGCTCCATGTAGACATACTCCAGAATATCTCCATATAGAAAGGAATTATTGACATCCAGCTGGGAAATGGGCCAATCCATGTTGACAGCCACAGAGAGGAGGACCTTGATAGTGCTGAGACGAGCAACTGGAGAGAAGGTGTCAAAATAGTCAACACTATAAGTTTGGGCAAACCCTTTGGCAACAAGGAGGGCCTTGTAACGATCTACACTGCCGTCTGGAGTGAACTTCACCACAAAGACCAAGAGACAACCAACAACATCTGTGCCGAAGGGAGGAGGAATAAGGGTCAACGTACCCCATTCAGTTAGAGTAGCAATTTCCTTATCCAATACAGCCTTTCAATGAGGAACAGTAAGGGCCTCCTGGTAGGAATGAGGGGTGGCATTGGCAGAGATAGCCAGTGCAAAAGCCCTGCGAGAAGGGGTAAGCCGATCATAGAAAACCAAACCAGCAAGCGAGTGCTGATACATGCCCAAACCCCTTTACGAAGAGCAATGGGAAGATCCAGGTCAGCAGGTTCCTCAGTATCCAGAGCGTCTGTGGCGGAGAGAGCTGGCCCGGGAGTAGAGAGCGACGACGGTGGAGAAGAGGGACATAGCGGAGGGGAGGGAGGAGGATACGATGGAGATGGTGGAGGTGGAAAAACCTCGGTAGGGATAAATGGGTTGGAGGGAATAATAGGAGAATCAGAAGGCTCAGGAAAAGGAGAGGAGTCGTCAGAGAAATAGGGAGCTTTTTCAAAGAAAGTAACGTCAGCGGAGACGAACTGCTTGCGTAGAACGGGGTCAAAACAATAATAGCCCTTCTAGGTGGTAGAGTATCCTAGAAAGACACATTTGGTGGAGCGAGGGGAGAGTTTGTCACGGGTGGCAGAGGGAGCGTGTACAAAAGCTGTGCACCCAAAGATACGTAGAGGGAGAGGAAAAAGTTCCTTGCCTGGATAGAGAATGGAGAATGGGGTTTGACCGTGGAGAACCGTGGAGGGAATGCGATTGATGAGATAGCACGAAATGAGAATCGCATAGCCCCAATAGGAGTGAGGGACATGCATCTGTGTCATCAAAGTGCAAGCGACATCAAGGAGGTGACAGTTTTTGCGTTCCGCCACTCAATTTTGTTGCGAGGTATAGACGCAACTAGTTTGATGGATAATCCCATGTTGCATACATAAAGATGAAAAAGCTTGACTAATATACTCTTTAGCGTTATCAGAGCGAAAGACTTTAATTGAAACACCAAACTGATTTTGAATTAATTGATAAAAAGATGTTCATACATTGAATAATTTAGAGCAATCTTTTAAGAGATACACCCAAATACATCTAGAAAAGTTATCAATAAAGGTTACAAAATAAGAACTACCCCGACCAACATTGAGGGTAGGAGCAGGACCCTAGATATCGGAGTGAATGAGATCGAACAGACGGGTAGAGACACGACCTTGCTTTGGCGGGATGGAGGAACGGTGATGCATTCCAAGATGACAGGCATCGTAGTTGAGAGGAGAACTGTGCGGAGAGAGGTGGGGCAGAAGCTGACAAAGAAGCCGTGGAGAAGGATGACCAAGGCGGAGGTGCCACTGTAGAAGATCTGTAGAGGAGGAGGAGAAGGAAGATAAAGAAGAAATATTGTCGAGGAAGTAGAGGCCGCCGCTCTCAGTCCCAATAGCAACCGTTCGTTGGGAGCTCGGATCCTGAAAAGAACAAGAAGTTGGAGTGAATGTAACAGAGCACTGGAGTTGTTTGCATAAAGAGGTAACTGATAATAAATTGCACGGAAACTTTGGCACATATAGAGTGTCTGCCAAACGAAGAGACAGAGTGACATAAACCACTCCCATCACATGGATCGGGGAAGGAGAGCCGTCAGCAATGAGAACTGGGGGAAACCGATCATGTGTTTCTAGGATAGAAAAGCACTGAGGATTGTCCGTCATGAGATTAATCGCACCAGAGTCTGTCAGCCATTTACCTTGAGTAACCACGTGGGCACTACCTGATGACGTAACTACCGAGGAAGACAGCTTTAGGTAAGGAGGTGGAAGAGTTACTAGAGGGGCGAAGATGTGGATGTTTCATCCAGCAGCATTCCATAGTATGCCTGGTGCAGCCACAGTGAGAGTAGAGGAAGCGGGAAGGGCCACGCCTACCAGACTGGTGATTGCGGCTACCAGAGCCACTCCATTGAGTCTAGTGAGCATAGTTTTCTGGTGGTGAAGGAGAGGACAAAAGGGGACACTGAAGTAGAGAGGTAACAGCGGCAATGCGTGCAGTAGTGGCATCCAAGGTAGGAGAGTCTGCCTCGCCCAAAATTTGCTGGCGGATCATATCATAGGACTCTAGATGTCACAAAAGATAGCATACAACAAGAAGTTCCTGGAAGTGCTTGTGCTGCTCGGCCAAATCTGCGGAGAAGGGGTGATTCTGAAGAATCTCAGCCCCGAGAGCCTGAACCTGTTGATAAGCGATAGTAGGAGACATGGAAGGACGGGCAAAGAGGTCCGCATATAAAGTATAGATGTGGGACGTCTGAGCCCCCTTCGAGTATAGAGCAGCAAGATGAAGCCAAGCCATCTTGACGGTCTCATCATGACGGATGACGGGAAGACATTCATCTGAAAGGCTATTAGCTAGCCAAGTGAGCACAAGCGCGTCACTAGCAACCCAATCGTCAAACTCAGCGAAAGTGAGCGGAGGTGGGTCATCAGTGAGATGGTGGCATTTGCATTGTGAGCGAAGAAGGAAGGTGAAGGAGACACTCAAATCCGGGTAGTTGGGACCAATGAGTTTGGATACGGTGCCAAGATTCCAGGACGGAGGAGGAGGAGGAGGCGGATTGGCCACATGAGTAGAGGTGGTGGTTGATGTAGTGGAAAGAGCCTTGCAGTGAAGCAATAAGAAACTGCACGAGAAGAAGCAACAAGCCGCGCGAAAAGAGAGCAGGAAGAGCGACTAGGAAGGATGCAGTGGATAAAGAACAGGCAAGAAGCCGCACGAGAAGAAACAACAAGCCGCGCAAACAGCAAGTAGGTCGTGCGGCTAGGAAGGCCGCATCGGACAAAGAAAAGATTCTGCAATGGTCACGGTGGCAACACACCAGCGGTAAGGAAGGCCATGACTAATAAGGAGAGCAAAGAAGAGGGGAAGAAGTCGCACGGCTAGAGAGAAGACCGCATTAACAGGAGATAAAGTGGACCGTGTGAATTGGAAGGAATTTGCGGGGAGAAAAGAAGTAGTGCAATCCGCGAAAACAGGTCACGGATAAGAGAAAAGAGAAGTCGCGCACACAAAGGGCAGCGATAAAGAGAAGAAGAGAAGAGAAGTTGCGCAAACAGATTGCACGTAGAAGGGCAAACCGCACGGTCAGAAGAAGGCTCTGAATCAGGTGGAAAAGATCGATTCCTCTGATACCATGTGCGAACAGACAAGTAGAAACCAAAAATTAGAATAACATAAATTTTTATTATCCAAAAAGTTGAGTATTACAAAGGTATGGCCTCCCTTTTATAGAATGGAGGAGATGGGAGAGATTACATGTAAGCAATGTGGGACTAAATAATTACATTTTTAACAGACACAAGCCGAACAGGTCGCGCGGTTAGACGAATAGGCTAACCGCATGACAACCACCAGAAGGAGAGAACAAGCCGCCATAGGAGACCGCCAGACCGCCCGGTCTCCAAGTCTCCTGAGACAAACAGTCAGATCGCCTCGACACCAACCAGCAACAGTCCGGCTACCAAGCCGCTGGAGAAAAACTACCAGACCGCGCAGTCACTAATCTGCCAGAGCCAGACCACCCAGTCTCCATACAGTAACAGGATGGAAGATGCGAAGAAGTTGGAGAAGGTTCTGGAGAAGGAAGAAGGGTTGAGTGCTGCTAAGGAGCTGGAAGAGCTGGAGATGATCTCCAAGAGAGGAGAGCGAGGGTTGTTGAATATCAGTGGATCCCTGACATTGGAAGTGAAAGTCTTTAATTCAAGGATAGCTAAATCACCTAGAGGGGGTGAATAGGTTATTTAAATTTATTAAGTCTTTTTGCTATTTTTTTTATTAAGTGATCTAGAGCTTGTCCTTAATACCTGCAATATAAAGAAAAATAAACAACACAATAAAGCACACAGATATTTGTAGTGGTTCCCAAATTGGGTACATCCACTTTCCCTCCCACTTATCCAACTATCTTGTTGGACTAGGCACTTCTCCAAAACTTGCTCCAAAGAGCTTACACCTCAGATCTCTAAGTCTCCTCCAAGACCTACTTCTCAGCCATAAGGGCCTACAACTTAGTGGTCAGCATATCACCTACCTCAGCTTGTTAGGCCCTACACTCAGGCTGGGAAGACAGCCCTACCTCAGGTCCACAAAGGATCCTACCTTAGAGCTCTGTAGTGCTCCTACACTCAATGACCCTCAAGCCACCTACCTCAGCCTTATCTCTAAGGCCTACAGCTCAGGCTTCTCAGCCCTACAACTTCAGGAACAAGGCCCTACTCTTAGAGTATTACAGCACTCCTACAACTCAGTACCCAACAAGTACCTACCTCTATGCCCTTCCAGGCACCTACAGCTCAGTGACAAGCTTGTCACCTACCTCAGGCCAAAAGGCCCTACACTCAGATCCATACTTGGATCCTACCTCAGAGAGAAGCACTCTCCTACCTCAGGAAATTAATCCTTATAGCTCAGTTCCACACTTGGATCCTATAGGATGGATGTGGGTTGGTGTGATGATTGGCCACAAGTGAAATTTCACTGTGTCAATCTACCTGGATTGAGATACACTCAGCCCTACCTTGACTCCAGGAAATATATTTACTGAGTCTACTTATCTAGACTAAGTAAATACTTAGACCTAACTTCCTCTTCTCAGCACCAGGGAGTTTATCCAGCTGGAACTAGAGAAGTAACTACAATAGGTCTTGCTGCAACTTGAGCTGGAAGAATCACATCCCAACTCCTCTCTTCCCAGTACAAGGATGAAGATCTCTTTGGCCTGTGCTGGAAGTAACTTACAGATCAGCTTCTCTGCCCCTTTCTTAACAGAGCCAACTACTCAGCCCTATCTCTTTCTTCACAGCTCCTCTAGAGAATGCTCTTTTAGTTTGTTGGCTGAGCCTGTGAAGCACCTGCAGCAAGGGTCGGCCCAAGCTGCTACCTTTTTATCAGAGAATCCTTCTGAGCTAACTTGCTGGTGCAGATGAAGATCACACTAGCTATCTTGTTGTTGAAGATGTTGATTCCAACAGATAACTTGCTCTCTGTCTTGTATACTTGAGCTTCCTGTTCTTTAGCTCCACAATAATGACGAAGAAGAAGAACTGCCTTCATGCTTTCTCCAAAAGCTTCCTTTCTCTGTAAAAGCCATTTTCTTTTATTGAATTTGACCCAATGGCTCTTGAGCAGTGGGCCCCACATAATTAATGGCTAGCAACAACTTTACTTTGATTCCAACTGTTGTACAGTAGGTCTGCGGCAACATTTGTCGCGTACTGTAGCCATCCCACCACTTATTTGAAAAATTTTGACTAGTTGACTTGCTAACGTCATCAGCTGTGGATTTAGCCAAAAATCAAACACATTAGCATAGGCGTTGAGTGAGTAAGAATCACTCAATACCAAAACACTTAGACAGATTTGCTGTCTCTTGGCGTTGAGTGAGTAACCTTCACCCAATGCCAAACTACTTAGAATATAATTCAGTTTCTAGGCTTTGAGTGATTCAGCTTCACTCAATGTCAACTTGTTTTATCATCTTTCTACTGCTTGGCGTTGAGTGAGTGAGAATCACTCAATGCCAAACTACTTAGACAAAATTCTGTCTCCACTAGGCGTTGACAGCATTGAGTGAGCAACCTTCACACAACGCTTTTTGCCTTAACTTTTTTTTGCCTCTATAGCATCTTAGGCATTGAGAGCATTGAGTGAGTGCTCCTCACTCAACGCTTCCTGTCTTAGCCATTTTCTTGCTTAACTGTCTCAACGCTTCCTTGTTATCTGCTGAGACACACACTTGTCTCAGTGGTTATGCTGAGACTAACACTTGTCTCAGCAGCTATGCTGAGACTAGCACTTGTCTCAGCGCTTCCTTGTTCTCTACTGAGACAAACAGTTGTCTCAGCGGTTATGATGAGACTAACACTCGTCTCAGCGGTTATGCTGAGACTAATACTTGTCTCAGCGGTTTTTGGCTTAGACAAAATCCTGAACTTAGTTCGACGAATGTTGAACTGAGTTCGACGAATGGCGAACTAAGCTCGACGAACTGTGAACTCAGTTCGATGAATTCTCAACTAAGCTTGATTAACTCAGAATATTGATAAGTAAAGTTTGTTTTAAAGAAGATAGATTTGGTTTTATATAATCTTTTACGTATATAAGTCTATCTCTTTTTTTACTTACTTATATCCTGTGGATTAAGGCAAGAGTACCTATCGCATAGGAGTATAGTATTTTATAGAAAATATCAAGGTCGTATTTTTCCTGGGATCGGTGTCAATTATTCTACTTTTTAGAACGGACTATTATTTTATCGAAAGAACGGAGTTGGGTTTATGTTTAAAAACTAAAGATAGAAAAATATATATACGTGATTTTATTAAGAGAGGGACTTAGAGGTTAGTCCTCGATTTCAGAATAACTTTGAGAGAATATTAATTCAGCTATTAAAGAACAACTTTATTTCTTAATTATCTAACTTCACGAGAGGGTTCCTATGGTAGCATCACTGACTCGAAAGTACGACCGGGAAGGCTTGCGTTTAAACGGGTTAACGTAAACGTAGTGTCTCGTCACCTGGTATATGATCAATTAAGAAAACCCTAGTTAGAATAACTAGAAAGTAGAGTTGAAATAGTTGAAAATAGTATCCAGCCCAGAGCTCATCTTGACCAAGTGCTAAGGGTTCTTAGCCTCTTCTCAGGATGGGGGCGGTATAAAGTACAGAAAATAATATCTACCTATCTATCTCAATCCAGGATTTAAGCTTTCGCTTCACCTTTGTTGTTGAGATAGGGTAGTAAAATTTTGCAGCGCTTCCGCACTATCTGAATTCAGGACTTAGGCTTTCGCCTCGCCTTTCATTCGGAATAGTATGAAAGAATAGGGTTTTGAAAATAGATTTGAAAGCAGTTTTACACTATCTTAATCCAGGACATAAGCAGAGCTTCGCCTTTCATTCGGGATAGTATAAAGAAAATAAAATAAAAGAAAGCAGTAAAGTACTCAGAATTGAAATTGAAAGAGCCTATTTTATAAAGTCCGAAAATATTACAACTTTCTAAAAAGCTGAAAATAAAGCTGAAAAAATTACAACTTACAGAACTTTAGAATACTTGAAAGCTACTACCAGTTCCTTGTCAGAGAGCTGGGGAGTCCTAACAGTTCTTAAGGAATCTGCTGGAGTTCAATTGAATTTACAAATCCCTGCCGGCCTATTTATAGAAAAAATTTTCAGGTGACACGCCCCCTGACACGGGCGTGTCGGGTAGGGCGTGTCAGGGTCACGGGCGTGACATACAGGCTGTCGGGACAGGTGGCAAGCCAGCTGGAGATTTGGATAAACTTGAACTGGTCACGGGCGTGTCGAAACGGGTCACGGGCGTGTCATGCATGTAATTCAACAGGCGGCACGGGGCGTGGCGACAGCGCGGCAGTTTGCTGGACTTCTGGATAGAACTTGGTTAGGTCACGGGCGTGTCGCCTTTGGCACGGGCGTGTTCAGCAGGCGTGACCAACGATTTCCTGAGTTTGAGCTGTCCAGCAAAATAGCAGAAAACGGAATTAAAAAGAGCTGTCACGCCCTAGGTCACGGGCGTGACCTAGGGGCGTGACCTAAGAAAAATTACAAAATTTCAGAAAAAAACTTAAAATTTAATTTTAAAACAAAAAATACAATATAATAAAAAATAGTTAGTTTTCTATAATAAAAACTAAGGTTTTTATTTATAAATATGTATATTTAATATGAAATAAAATTGTATATTTTTATACTCATCAAATACCCCCATACTTAGATTTTGCTATTCCAGAGCAATAATAGAGTTGAGTATTTTTACAAGGTTAATAAATTTTCTATTTACTATCAATTTAATTCGTCAAGATAAAATAGGTATAAACATCCGGTGAATAAAGATTTTGAATGTTATCGTACATATCATTAATACCAGAGTTAGAATTTATAGCCATAAAAGTTTTTGAAAACAAATAGTAAGCATATATTAAAATCAGATATAACAAGGATAGATTGGCTTTATGATTACTATGTCTTTATACGAGATATATTGGAAAATATGCATTCTATTATTTATGCTCTCTCAAAATTTTAAACAAAAATAGAATATCAACTTTGGAAGGGTGGAATTTTACCTATACAATAGGTTTTTGTAGAAGTGATAGATTTTTGTATTCTATCATCTTTTTATCTAAGTTATGCGTTGTTATAACTACTAAGGAATGTAATTCCAAAGTGGCAAAAAATTACAAAGCATACTTGAGTTTTTTAATTGAATCCAATGTATATTTAGAGGAGCACATACTCCTTTCCATATAATCTTTTCATATTTATTGGATGCCTATGTGTACGGAATGAAATCTTATTCCCATTGACATAAGATCTTTTCTTTTACTAGGAGCACATACTCCTAGATACTTGCTTGCGTAAGAAAACATGCCAAGTAAAAAAATAAATAAATATTCAAGAGTTGGATAAAAAATTTTGAGAGCAACTATAATAGTTTGTATTTCTTATATTTCGTTAAGAATGGAGTAAGGATAATTACAGTCTACAATTGTTTGGTGAACATAATATGTTTGCTTCTATTGTATATATATGTATTTCTTTTGATATTGAAAGCAGGCTTGCTAAAATAATAACTCTGATTGTAATGAAATTTACAAGATAAGATTTTACAAATTTATTCCGGATATTTATATCTATCTAGTTATGAGAAGGAGTAGTAAATTTGAAAATTGAATAATTTGCATTTTTTTTCAACTCAGATTTTTGGAATATATTTACATAGTATGGTTTTGAAATTTTTGAATTGTTTTGGTGAGTACTAAAATAAACAATACTTTTATTGAAAACATATAAGAAATATCATAAAAGTGAAAATAACTTGCAGCTAAAAAGCACCCCCATACTTATGTTAGGCATATGTATGAAGTGAAAAATATGTACAGAATATATAAAAGCATAAAAGATGGAAATATACAAAGGAATTTATATTTCGAGGTTATGGAGTAGTGTTAGGGTTTCAGGTTCTTTTTGAAAAGGGTCCCCAGTAAAATATAGTTTTAAACGGTGCCCGTTTACTTTGAAAGTTCCTAGTTCAGGGTGAGAAATAAGAACGGTCCCATATGGCCAGGTTTGTTTAACAGTATAGGGTCCGGTCCATCGGGATTTTAATTTTCCTGGAAATAATTTAAGGCGCGAGTTATATAGTAGGACAAGATCACCTGGTGAAAAAGATTTTGGAAATTTAATTTTCCTATCATGATAAAACTTAGATCGCTCTTTATAAAATTTATTATTTTCATAGGCGTTTGCACGCCATTCCTCAAGTTCATTGAGTTGAAATTTACGTTGTTCGGCGGCTAAGTTTGTATCTAAGTTAAGAAATTTCAGCGCCCAGTATGCGCGATGTTCTAATTCTACAGGTAGGTGACATGCCTTTCCATATACTAAACGATAAGGTGTACAACCGATCGCAGTTTTGAATGCTGTACGGTAGGCCCAAAGTGCATCATCTAATTTGAGGGACCAATCTTTTCGATTGGTATCTACAGTTTTTTCTAATATGCGCTTTAGTTCTCTATTGACTACCTCCACTTGGCCGCTTGTTTGGGGGTGATAAGCGGTAGCGAGTTTATGAGTAACTCCATATTTGGCTAATACTTTAGCCATCTGGGTGTTACAAAAATGAGTACCTCGGTCGCTAACTATTGCCCTAGGCGTGCCAAAACGTGAAAATAAGGTTTTCAGAAATTTAACGACGACTCTCGAGTCAGCGGTGGGTAAAGCTTGCGCTTCAGCCCATCGTGAAACGTAATCGACCGCTACTAAAATATAACGATTTTTAAAAGAAGGAGGTAAAGGGCCTACAAAATCTATGCCCCACAGATCAAAAATTTCACATTCTAAGTAAAAGTTTTGGGGCATTTCGTCCCGACGGGAAATGTTACCTGACCGTTGGCAGCGGTTGCAAACGCTTACCAATTTTTGAGCGTCCTTGAATAAAGTAGGCCAAAAGAAACCTGCTTCAAGGGCTTTACGTGCAGTCCGGTTGGATTGATAATGTCCGCCGGTTGGTCCTTCGTGGCAGTGCCGTAGTATTTTTAGTCCTTCCTCGTTCGAAATACATCTTCGAATTACTTGGTCGGCACAGACTCGGAATAAATACGGGTCTTCCCAAAAGTAGTTTTTCAAGTCAGAAAAGAATTTCTTCTTTTCTTGAAATGAAAAAGCTTTTGGAAGGACTCGGGCTACTAAATAGTTAGCCAAGTCTGCGAACCAAGGAGTAGAAGAGTTTGTTACCTTTTCGAGGGCGAGGAGACTTTCTTCAGGGAATTTATCTTCGATGTCGGCTTCCACGAGTGTATCTGTTGCAGCATTCTCTAGTCGAGAAAGATGATCGGCTGCTAAATTCTCTGCGCCTTTCTTATCTCGGATCTCTAAATCAAATTCTTGTAATAAGAGAATCCAACGTAATAAACGGGGTTTGGCATCTGCCTTTGTTAGTAAATATTTTAAAGCAGAATGATCCGTAAAAACTATAACTTTCGATAGTGTAATATAAGATCTAAACTTATCAAATGCAAATACAATCGCCAGTAGCTCCTTTTCCGTGGTCGTGTAATTGGTTTGTGTAGATGTGAGAGTTTTACTTGCATAATAGATAGGATGAAAATATTTGTCTACTCGTTGTCCTAAGACAGCTCCTACCGCATAATCACTCGCATCACACATGATCTCAAAAGGGAAGGACCAGTCTGGGGCTACTAAAATAGGAGAGTTGATAAGTTTGTCCTTAATAATATTGAATGCTACTAAGCATTCACTATCGAATATAAATGGGGCTTCTTTTTCTAATAAATGAGTTAACGGTTTTGTTATTTTAGAGAAATTTTGAATGAACCGTCTATAGAAACCTGCATGGCCTAAGAAACTTCGAATAGATTTTACATTTGTTGGAGGAGGAAGTTTTTCAATTATTTCTATTTTGGCCTTATCGACCTCGAGTCCCTGGGAAGAAATTTTATGACCGAGAACTAGACCTTCGCGGACCATAAAGTGGCATTTCTCCCAGTTCAACACTAAATTCGTGTCTTCACAGCGTTGAAGAACACGAGCGAGGTTATCTAAACACGTATGGAATGAGTCTCCAAATACGGAAAAATCATCCATAAATACTTCCATAACGTCCTCTACTAACTTGCCAAAAATAGCTAGCATACATCTTTGAAATGTAGCTGGCGCATTACAAAGTCCAAACGGCATTCGCCTATAGGCGAAAGTACCAAAGGGGCAAGTGAACGTAGTTTTCTCTTGATCTTCAGGGGCTATAGGAATTTGTAAATACCCTGAATAACCATCAAGAAAACAATAATATGAGTGACCCGAGAGTCGCTCTAATATTTGATCTATAAACGGTAGTGGAAAGTGATCTTTACGGGTGGCATCATTTAATTTTCGATAATCGATGCACATCCTCCAACCCGTAACAGTACGTGTTGGAATTAGTTCATTATTAGCGTTTGGCACTACCGTTATACCGCCCTTCTTAGGGACGACTTGTACGGGACTAACCCATGTGCTATCTGAGATTGGATAGATAATTCCTGCGTCTAATAATTTCATTACTTCAGCTTTCACGACATCCTTCATATTAGGATTTAAACGTCGTTGGGGCTGGATAGATTTACGAGGGTTATCTTCCAAAAATATTTTATGCGTACAAAAAGATGGGTTGAGTCCTTGGATATCAGAAATTTGCCATGCTAATGCACGGCGATGTTGTTTTAACACTTCTATTAATTCTGACGTTTTCTTATCATTTAATTCGGCAGAAATGATAACAGGGAGTTTAGATTCGGCTTCAAGGAAAACGTATTTTAAATGTGCAGGAAGTGTTTTCAGCTCGAGGGTTGGTGGTTTTTCATATGAAGTTGGAGTTTTTAAAGTTGTAGAAGTTAAAGATATAAAAGGTTCTAAAGGGTCATCGGTAGGCATTTCTTGTGAAATGGGTAAGTCTGCCAAGTCCGATTCTTCTACAGTTATTGAAAATAAATCAGAATAGGGAAAACCATTTTCCTCAAAAGAGGCTTCCGCAAGATAGCAGGAATCGTCATTTATTAAAGAGTTTTTCATAGAGGGATCTATATTGATAGTAACTTCGTCATCTCCTACTCGTAAGAGAAGTCTACCGTTACTTACGTCTATTATCGCGCGAGAGGTTGCGAGAAAAGGACGACCGAGAATTATGGGAACATCGGCGTCTTCCTCTATGTCAAGAATAACAAAGTCTACCGGGAAGATAAACTTGTCTATTTTGACCAGAACATCCTCTACTATCCCTACTGGATATTTAATAGAACGATCTGCTAATTGGATGCTCATTTTAGTTGGGCTGGGGTTACCTAATCCTAGTTTTTGAAAGAGCGAGTAGGGCATTAAATTTATGCTAGCACCTAAATCTGCTAACGCATCTTTTATTAATAGATTACCGAAAAGACACGGGATAGAAAATCGTCCCGGATCGTTTAATTTTGGGGGTAATTTATGTAATAAAACGGCTGAACATTCGGCGTTAAGAAAAACTCTCGAAATATCTTCGAGTTTCTTTTTATTTGAAAATAACGCTTTTAAATATTTTGCGTATTTAGGCATTTGTACAATTGCCTCGCAGAAAGGTATATTGATTTGAATTTGTTTTAGCATTTTTAGAAAATTTTTATATTGTTCATCTTCTCGCTCATCTTTTAGTTTAGATGGATAAGGTAAAACAACATGTGTGGAAGAAATTCGCGGGGGTTGAGGAGGCAGAGTCGTAACGGGAAGTGGTGTAGGAAGGCTAACCTTAGCTTCTTTTTCTACCCTAACGGGTGGTGGTAGCTCCCTGCCACTTCGTAGTTGAACGGCTTGTCAACTTGGGTTACTGGAATGGCCAGTATCCCGCGGATTTGGTTCCGTATTTCCTGGCAAATTACCAGGTTGGCGTTCCGATAGCATTTTTGATATTTGTCCAATTTGTGTTTCTAAGTTTTTAATTGATCCGGTCAGGTTCCGGATATTGGATTCATTAATACTGACATATTTCGTGAATATGTCTTCTATCGGGGTTGGCCTAAATTGGTTCGTTGGTGGTGGTGGTATTTGTGGTTGTGGGGGTTGCGGTGCAAATCCAATTGGATTTGCAGTCGGAGGGCGTTGAGCATTATTGGGGTTGCTCCACGAAAAATTAGGATGGTTCCTATATCCTGGATTATAAGAATTATTATTTAAGTTCATATTAGGATTATAGGAAGGTCTATAAGAGTTCCCCATATAATCGATTTCTTCAATTATATTATTATTCGGATTCCAAGTAGTGGCGGAGGAAGCAGATATTCCAGCCAATTGTTTAGTTAGGTTTTCTACTTGGAGTGCTAAAGTAGAAGAAGTGTCGAGCTCATATATTCCAGCTTGTTTAGGGTGTGACCTTGGCACATTCCACTGGTACGCATTCATGGCCATTTCCTCAAAGAGGGTTTGAGCGGCCTCGGGGGTTTTGTTATTGAGCGTGCCCCCAGCGGCAGCATCAATGGCTTGTCTGGTTTGAATATTCAAACCATTATAAAATATTTGTACCTGGAGCCAAGTTGGCAGTGCGTGATGTGGACACCGACGTAGATATTCCTTAAAACGTTCCCAAGTCTCATAAAGAGACTCAGACTCGCCTTGCACAAAGGAAGAAATATCCGCACGCAGACGTGCGGTTTTTGCAGGTGGAAAATACTTTGTTAGGAATTTTTCGGTCATTTCAGCCCAAGTGGTGATAGATCCTCTGGGGAGAGAACCTAGCCACTGTTTGGCTTTCGTTCGTAAGGAAAAAGGAAATAAGCGAAGACGGATGGCATCATCAGTGACGCCATTTATCTTAAATGTGTCGCATATTTCTAAGAAGTTTGACAAGTGCGTATTTGGATCTTCGTCGGGCAATCCATCGAATTGAACGGAATTTTGAATCATTTGGATTATACTCGATTTAATCTCAAAGTTATTATTAGCAATTGGTGGACGAACGATACTAGACCCGGTGTCATCTAAATTAGGTCGTGCATAATAAGACATGGTCCTTTGGGGGACCACCTCTGGCATTTGTTGTTGCTCTGCTGCCATTTCTTGAACGTGTGTGGTGCCTACAGACTCTTCCAGATTTAATACGAGCTCTTGATTCAGAGATCGGAGGCGCCTGCGAAAGGTGCGTTCGATTTCAGGATCAAGTCCAAGAGTTAAATCAGATGGAGTTCCGCGGGTCATACACTAAAAAAGGCTTTTGAATAAAAAAAACTAAGTAAAAAAAAAAAAAAACTAAGTTACAAAAACACACAAATACAAACACATAAAAAGACTTAAAACGGAAATAACTAAAAATAGGTTGTTTTTATTTTATATAAAACAAGTTTTTTATAAAAGAAGTTTTATAATAAAAGCAGGTTTTTTATTATAAACTATTTTTTTATTTTTTTCAAGTTTTATATAAGATACGTTAAATTAGTAGGTTAGGTTTTTCTGTTAGAATTTGTTAGTGGTTAATAAACTTGTTAATAAAAAATTAGGTTTTATAAAAACAAAGTTTTAAATTCAGGGAATTTTATTTTTGTTTTATTTTTATAAAAACTAAGGTTTTTAAATAACAAGAAAAAGAAAAGATAAAATTAATAGCGTTCTTTTATTTTCAAATATTAACACAAATAAACTAATCCCCGGCAACGGCGCCAAAAAGCTTGATAAGTAAAGTTTGTTTTAAAGAAGATAGATTTGGTTTTATATAATCTTTTACGTATATAAGTCTATCTCTTTTTTTACTTACTTATATCCTGTGGATTAAGGCAAGAGTACCTATCGCATAGGAGTATAGTATTTTATAGAAAATATCAAGGTCGTATTTTTCCTGGGATCGGTGTCAATTATTCTACTTTTTAGAACGGACTATTATTTTATCGAAAGAACGGAGTTGGGTTTATGTTTAAAAACTAAAGATAGAAAAATATATATACGTGATTTTATTAAGAGAGGGACTTAGAGGTTAGTCCTCGATTTCAGAATAACTTTGAGAGAATATTAATTCAGCTATTAAAGAACAACTTTATTTCTTAATTATCTAACTTCACGAGAGGGTTCCTATGGTAGCATCACTGACTCGAAAGTACGACCGGGAAGGCTTGCGTTTAAACGGGTTAACGTAAACGTAGTGTCTCGTCACCTGGTATATGATCAATTAAGAAAACCCTAGTTAGAATAACTAGAAAGTAGAGTTGAAATAGTTGAAAATAGTATCCAGCCCAGAGCTCATCTTGACCAAGTGCTAAGGGTTCTTAGCCTCTTCTCAGGATGGGGGCGGTATAAAGTACAGAAAATAATATCTACCTATCTATCTCAATCCAGGATTTAAGCTTTCGCTTCACCTTTGTTGTTGAGATAGGGTAGTAAAATTTTGCAGCGCTTCCGCACTATCTGAATTCAGGACTTAGGCTTTCGCCTCGCCTTTCATTCGGAATAGTATGAAAGAATAGGGTTTTGAAAATAGATTTGAAAGCAGTTTTACACTATCTTAATCCAGGACATAAGCAGAGCTTCGCCTTTCATTCGGGATAGTATAAAGAAAATAAAATAAAAGAAAGCAGTAAAGTACTCAGAATTGAAATTGAAAGAGCCTATTTTATAAAGTCCGAAAATATTACAACTTTCTAAAAAGCTGAAAATAAAGCTGAAAAAATTACAACTTACAGAACTTTAGAATACTTGAAAGCTACTACCAGTTCCTTGTCAGAGAGCTGGGGAGTCCTAACAGTTCTTAAGGAATCTGCTGGAGTTCAATTGAATTTACAAATCCCTGCCGGCCTATTTATAGAAAAAATTTTCAGGTGACACGCCCCCTGACACGGGCGTGTCGGGTAGGGCGTGTCAGGGTCACGGGCGTGACATACAGGCTGTCGGGACAGGTGGCAAGCCAGCTGGAGATTTGGATAAACTTGAACTGGTCACGGGCGTGTCGAAACGGGTCACGGGCGTGTCATGCATGTAATTCAACAGGCGGCACGGGGCGTGGCGACAGCGCGGCAGTTTGCTGGACTTCTGGATAGAACTTGGTTAGGTCACGGGCGTGTCGCCTTTGGCACGGGCGTGTTCAGCAGGCGTGACCAACGATTTCCTGAGTTTGAGCTGTCCAGCAAAATAGCAGAAAACGGAATTAAAAAGAGATGTCACGCCCTAGGTCACGGGCGTGACCTAGGGGCGTGACCTAAGAAAAATTACAAAATTTCAGAAAAAAACTTAAAATTTAATTTTAAAACAAAAAATACAATATAATAAAAAATAGTTAGTTTTCTATAATAAAAACTAAGGTTTTTATTTATAAATATGTATATTTAATATGAAATAAAATTGTATATTTTTATACTCATCAAATATCGAGCTATAAATTTAGCTCGACAAATGGTGAGCTCAGCTCGACGAACTCTGAACTCAGTTCGACAAATTGTGACTTGAGCTCGATGAACTCATAATCTCCAACTCTGAATTTAGCTCGATGAATGGTGAGCTCAGCTCGACGAATTCTTTCTTACCTCTGGCATTGAGTGAGCTTACCTCACTCAATGCCTGTGGACTTATTCAAAATCCATCCTTTCCAGCATCTTCTCTTGGTGTCCACCTTTTTGCCTTATTACCACCTGTCATATCACTTAGACAATTCTTCTAGACTTTTTCCATGGAACATCCTACACATGATGGGCTTAAACAACATCAAATACAACTATGCTCTTAGTGTTGATGGAGATACCTCTTCAAATCCAATCTAAGGAACATTGTGGGCAATGGACCCAACAGGAAGGGAAGAGGGAGATGGTCGTATATCTATAAGAGAATGTGGACATTTTATCTTTGAGTGCCGTAGAGATGATAGGAATCAATAGATAGGTTGACTATCATCTCCTCAAGATGGATCCCAATGTTTCCCCCATCTTTTAGAAGCAGAGTGAAAGAATCGCCGTGCTGGCCGAACTGATCTGGGAGGAAGTGAAGAAGCTGCTGGAGGCAGGTTTTGTTTCAGAGATCCAGTATCCTGGCTGGGTCTCAAGTGTTGTATTGGTTAAAAAAAACTAGAGGGGGATGGATACTATGTATAGACTTTTCGATGTTGAATAAAGATTGCCTGAAGGATTGCTACCCCTTGCCTAAAATCGACACACTGGTTGATTAAGTCATTGGGTTTCCTGTGATGAGTTTACTTGATGCTTTTACAGGGTATCACCAGATCCGGATGCATCCCCCCGACTGTCGTATCATCTCCTTTAGCACTAGCAATGACTGCTATATCTACAAGATGATGCTCTTTGGACTTAAGAATACAGGTGTGACCTACCAAAAAATGATGGATCAAGTATTCAAAGAGCAAAAGGGGTGAAATCTAGAAGTGTACATGGATGGCCTCCGGGTCAAGAGCAGGAGCATCACGGAGTAAACTAAGGATCTAGTAGAGACCTTTGCAACTCTGTAAAAGTACAAGTGCAGCTTAACCCGGCAAAGTACGTCTTCAGAGCGGGAAGGGGGAAGTTCTTAGGTCATCTCCTCACTCCGAGGGGGCTGGATCCTAATCCTGACAAAGTTATGGCCATTCTAGAGATGGAATCCTTGAAGAATGCTAAAGAAGTCTAGGGGATGACTGGAAAGCTGGAAATTCTTAGCTGCTTCCTTTCTAAGGTAGGAGAGAAGTGCACTCAATTTTCCAAAACTCTTAGAGGCAACCAGAAGTTTGATTGGACCGTGGAGTGTTAGGAGGCTTTTGGAAAGCTTAAGTAGTAGCTAACTCAAGCTACTCTACTCCAAGACCAACATGAAGGCAGAGATATCCTCCTCTATTTAGGAGTAGGAGCGGAGGTAGTCAACTCTATGCTTATATGAGAAGAAGGGAAGAAGTAGCTCCCCATCTACTATGTGAGTGGAGTGTTGATGCAAGCAAATGCCAGGCATCTTATCCATGAGAAGCTAGTTTTCGCCCTAGTAGTTTCAGCTCGGAGGCTCCTCCCATATTTTCAGGCTCACTGATGCGTGTAAATACGGCAAGCAAACCGGTCGCACAAGTAATAAAGTTTTGGGAATGAATCCCCAAGTGTCGGTCTCTTGAGGAATGCAATTAGCGTAGAATAACGAACGATCCGAAATTATCGTTAAGAGAGTTAATTAAATAAAGGAAAAAATAAAGGGCTTTGAAGGTGGTTTTGCAAACAAATAAACTAAAGCGAAATATGCGGGTCGCAATCACCGCTTAACAAGGTGAGATGGATGTAACGACCGCGATGCCGTACTTTGGTAGGCCGAATGGACGGTGAGCCAGTGAGTGAGGTGTTTAGTGCGGAGTGCAATCGAATGGAATGAAGGAACGGAGTGAAGTGAGATGGGGCAAGGCGCATCAAATCACAAATCTCACGAGCAAGATTAAACAACAATAATCTAATTAAAACAACTAGAAATCGAAGTTCATTACAAGCTTAAGTCATTTCATACAACAAGAGAGATGGAGAAAGACTAAACTAAGAAAGTGAAGATCCACGGCGATTGTTGGCCGGAGGTGCGGGTTGTCAATCCGCTTCCACGGGCAGTCCGAGGAGGCTTCCGGTACCGACGAGCTGTCACCTCGAGGGCCTTTAAGTCCATTCTCTAGGTTGTCTTCATCATCTTCTTCGGTGAAAAGCTCGGAGAAGAGGTCTTTAATGTCCGGGAGGATCACCGGAGGATGCAGAACGCTTTAGAATCGCCGAAAAATGACCTCCCGATGGTAGGGATGAAGGTGGAAATGGATGGAACTCCTGGGATGCGGAACGGCGAAGTGGCGGCAAAGATCGATCCAGGGTTCGTACCCTAATTCGCGGAACAGGCCGATTTATAGAAGCAGAGTTAAATAGCACGCACGACCACTGGTGCACGACCAGTGGTCGTGCGCGAACAAAGTCAGCGCCCGTGCGGCAACAACCTGTAGACCTGCACCAGGAAATCAAAGCTCGCGCACGATCAGCAGCGCACGATCAGTGATCGTGCGAAATGGCAAGACAGAACTTTTCAAAAGAGGGCATGATTGCGCACGACCGGCAACTCACGAGCAGTGATCGTGCACGGTATAGCTTGTGACCGTGCGATATGGCGGGGCAGAACTTTCACAAGAGAAGCCAGACTGCGCACGACTGATGATCGTGCGCCAAAGAGGTTGATGGTCGTGCGTGGGTAAAAATGCACGACCATTGACTCCTTTGCAAAAAAATTGTGAAAGCCCTATCCCGGACGCCCACACAATCCCCGAACCTGCAGGAAAACTAGACGGGTTGTCGATCATGGCAGTCACATATATTAATAAAATGCATAGCAAGAGGGAAATACACACACACAGAAATAGGCTAATAAAGTGCACAAGACGTGGAATGTCGTAGCGAACCAAAAGGAGTGCTAATGGCGCTAAATGGCAGTGCAAAGTCATGAAATGAAGCCTAGATGAGTCCAGAATTCGGTATGAAATGGGGACTCATCACTCACTCCATTAAGTTTGTCTCTGATCATCCACTGCGAAGTATCTTGGATGGAGTGGAGCATTTAAGAAGGTTGGCAAAATGGGCAGTAGAACTCAGCGAGTTTGACATTTCTTATTCACCCAGAGTGGCAATCAAGAGCCAAGCAGTACCAGAATTTTTGGCCAACTTCTCGACTGAGGTAGAAGGAGACGAAGGCTCTTCTAGCCCAGTCCTGTGGAAGATGTTTGTGGACAGAGCTGCAGGCAAGAATTCTACTGAAGCATGAGTCATACTGGTGAGCCTGCAGGGAACTAGGATTGAGCAAGCAGTCGTAATCCTCTTCCCTATCACGAACAACCGAGTGGAGTACAAAGGCATGGTAGCAGGCTTGCATCTCGCCAAGGAGTGTCACTCCCCGACTGATGTTCCCTATCTCGGGATCCCTTCAAGTTCTTTATTGTTAAAGTGGAGTGTTGGCATCGAGAGTGTGTGTATTACAAGACCCCCTAAGTGCAGCTCCATTATCTGAAGGATTGTCGTCAGCAAGCGAGAGAATCTATTCATTTTCCTGTTAACAAGAACCTCTATCTTGTCTCTTTCATCAAAGTTTGTGAAAATCAAAAAGATATACTTATGTGTTTTGTGCAAGCATACAGGTGTGTGACTATGCATGTGCGAGTAGCGACGTGAAAGCATGCGACTGTGCCCATACAGGTACGAGCAGTGATGTGCTAGCATACAAATGCGACCGTGAAGGTGCGAGTAACGTTACGCGATTTTATATGAGCAAATATGCGAGTAATGATCGCACACAACGAGCACTCAACCTCTCCACGCCTATGAACCTAGCGAGTATCATCAACAAGCGAGTATGCGAATGAAAATGCAAGAATGACAACACAATATAGAAAAAATCTAATATTATACAGCAAGCATTACAAAGAAAAAAAGAAGCAACGATGCCTTTGATAAAGGTTCGTCTACAAAAGTTCTATGTTGCATTTCTATCTGTACATGTTAGTACTAAGGAGTTCGCCGAACGACTAGCACTTGTGGTTGTCAGTATCATGCTGGTACTCCTCGTCTTAGATGACAATGTCTTCCTCATCGCCAGCATCATCCTCGCCATCCTCAGCGTTGTCGTTGTCATTTCCGCTCTCTCTGATTTTGTTGTCATTGTCGCTGGAGCCAGTGGTGGAGGACTGGATGTGATCAGGAGAGTTGGACTCTTCGGTGAGCATGCCAGGTATGAGGTCAACCACAGTCAGGTGGTCGGCCTCCAAGCCAAGAAAGCTATCCATCCTCAGCTTGGCGAGAACAGTGTCTCCCGTTGCTTGCATGATCCAGCGATGGATAGTAGGCATCTCATCCCCGTAGAAGCGGATCTTCTTTCCCATCCTGCAAGGACTTGCCTCTAGCTGTTGCTCTACTGGGAGAGTATTTGCGGGTTCAAGGCGAGCTTCAGCGACCGCCAGGCGAGTCTCCAACTCAGCAACCCGTATTTGAGCAATCTTTAGCTCGGTCTTCGTATCAGCGAGCTCTTGCTCGAGCTCAGAGATCTTTTTCATCGTCTCGATCTCGGTAGCTTGTGAGTAGCAACAATAAATAGTTAGAGGAACTATCAATTAAAGTGGTGATGAAATCGCCCAAAGAATTGCAAGCTACCTCATAGTTCTTCCACCAGATAGATTGTATCCCCAGTTCGATCGCCTTCAGCGAGATGATCTTCAATGCCTCCTGCGACTCAAGGAGCCTCCTCGTAAAATGATTGCCCACCTCGGTATCTTGTAAGAGCATGCAAGCTATCTGATGGGCGTGAACCTCTATGCTGATATCTGGCATTGACTCATCATAGGCTCGCCCATAGAACGTGAATGCAACATCGTAAGCCT
Organism: Platanthera zijinensis; assembly: GCA_039513925.1. Classification (NCBI taxonomy): domain Eukaryota; kingdom Viridiplantae; phylum Streptophyta; class Magnoliopsida; order Asparagales; family Orchidaceae; genus Platanthera; species Platanthera zijinensis. The sequence goes on along the minus strand of CM077082.1, from coordinate 163,348,196 downwards.
CCCCTTATCCTCCTAGTCTTTCGACCAAGTGGGTAAGTTGGTTCTTAGAGTAACCTTATGCTCGCCCTCTACCCTGGACACCATCATTCATCCAAAAGCATCCTTGTTGTCGTGCTTGAAGTTGTAGTTCGAGTGGAAGTACGACACCCTGACATCAACCAACGAATCCCTCTCATCAAAGAGTTCATGGGAGATCTTTGCACACTTCCTCGTGTGGTCAGGGGACTTAACTTTCTACTTCCCCTTGTCCAGCTTCTTTTGCGAGGAGACATCCTTATTACCAGCTCGCAACTGGCCAATAGAGCCCGCAGGAGAGAGGATCTCCTCAACGTCTGCCGACAGATTCACCAAACCCTAATGAGATGACACGACTTCCTTTGCTAGAGGAAGCGGTTCTCGTATAGGAATGCGAGTAGCTGCAGATGTGGAAGAACAGTTAGTTAGTTAGTAAATTCGCAGCAATGATAGAATCAAATCAGCGAGTATTGGAAGTTCACGCCAAAGTTACATACCTTTGCCGGGGAAGACCTTGTCCAGCAAGTTGACGTTCAGACTCTAGTGGATGACGTTAAATCGCCATCGGTGGAAGGCTTCGAAGAGCTTATCCTGTGGACCCTCAAGAATCGGCGGCAAGACGGCAACTTCTGGTGGATGGTGTAGCCTTCGCTGTACCACTTCAAATTCATCGGTGATGATTACTTGGTACTCTCCCCACTGGTGGACCTTGTTCTCCATGCCGACCAAGGTGCATACATGGCTGCTAAAGAAAATGATACCCTCGGCGGTCGTGGCGAAGGAGAAAATCTTCCTGAAGATGGAGAGATCAAAGGCCATATTCTCATCCCGCAGGAAGTAGAGGAATCCCAAGATCATTGCCACCCAATTCGGATTGATTTAGGTGGGGAGGATCCTGATGTACTGCTGGATCTGGTAGTACTCCGGTCATAGAGGGAGTCACAGGCCGACTTCGAAGTGGCAGAGGGGCAGGACGATCTCACCCTCAAGGAAGGTGTTTTGTCGCTCAGTTTTTGAGGAGAGCTTAGCCGAGTACTCCTCAGGCAGGCGCCTTTTTTAGAAATCCTCTAAGTCTCTCTCGGTAGCAGCGGACTTCTTGAAGATGGCCTCGTTGAAGTTGATCGCATGAGCTTGTCGGCGAGCATTGGCATCGTCACTAACCATCTTCTTTGGCGAGTACAAGTTTAGCGAGAAAGAGTGAGTAGAAGATCAAGGAAGAAAAAATGAGTAAAGAGCAGTATAAAGGGAAGCACGAGCTAGATCAAATATTCGCGAGAAGAGTTCAGAAATCGCAACAGTATACTAAAGGCCCGCTTACCCCTTCTATTTATAGGCGGAGGCCAGGGGCATATCAACCTTGCGCAAGTATCAACCTAAGTCACGTGCTAACCGACAGATCAACCTTAACTACAAACCATATCTCGCACATAGTCATCGCCAGCTCGCCTAAACCTACCCAGACAACTCAAGTAATAGCAGGATGAAGATGAGTATCAACGAAGAACAAAAGCAATAACACAAAAATAAATCAGCAGATCAAATGCGAGATACAAACTCGCCATCTCAAATAAAAGAATATTAGATTTCATTACAATGTTGCGAACGGCGAGGAAAAATAGAAAAGAATGAAAAAATCCTAAGTTATAGGAGGCTGCTACTCGAGAAGAGGTGGATATCGTCCGGCCCAGCCCATCACGCGTGCTCGCTAATAGTGCTTGCTCGCCACCACCATTGCAGCATTTCCCTGATGCAGCTAGTCCTCCATCCTTGCTAGTCGCCCTGCCGTTCTCATGCTCGCTCGTAAGCAAGCCAACTCCCCATGATGAAGTTATAGGTGATGATCGGTAATCGATTTCCGCCGCTCCAGCTCATGGATCATATGGAAGCGGGCCTCGTAAGATGCAAGCCAATGTTGCAGCTCTTCCATCTTCTCCATCCTGACCTCCAGTGTTGAGAACCAACAATGTGGCTCGTTGATGGCGAGTTGGTGGAACTTTGCCTCCAACTCAATGTATGCGCGGGTAGCAGCTTGGCGGTACTCGTGAGTAAGAAGCCCGTGGGCATTGATGAAAGCCGCTCTAATGGTTGTAGGGAGAGCTATTAAGATAAGAATAAATCGCATTTTTAGTTAAGAACCAGTGTCAGCAGTCAGACCATTTCACCAATAGACGAGCTATCTTGCCGAGGGGATTGAGATTTGCAAGGAGACGGACTGTGGAGAGATGATTCTCGTTAGCCCGATGACAAGCCTCCCGGGAGCTCAACGGTCTGCCCCTTTTGTGGCCTCTAGGGTCACAACCTCCAGTCCTCGGTGGGAAATATCTCGGTCGCCTTCTTTCCCGGTCTCGCTACGAGCTCTCAGGCGGGATCAGAGGGGCTATAATTTCAGGGCATATTTTGGGGCGAGCTTTGTTGTTAGGCAGTAAAGGAGGCGGTGGAGGTAAAGGGGTACTCGCTCTCGGTCATGACGGACTGGCTAGAGGAGGAGTCAACAACAAAAAGCTACTTGCCATCGATAGCAATGAGCTGGTTGCAGCGCTAGAGGCCTTGCTTGGCCCAATTTGCGAGTTCTTCGTCGCCAGGAGATCCTTTATCCTTACCTCAGGAGTTTGTTTTTTCGATCCCTTCTTTGGACCGACATTGATCCAAATAGTGTACCTGGATTGAGGCTATTTTAGAGCATCGAGGGCGATCAGTGGAGCTGATTATAGGATAGCAAGATCCATATGCTAGCCAATGGTAGTCGGCAAAGGAGCTGTGAGTACAGAATAAAAGTCAGCAAGGTAGAAAAAGATTGATCAGCAACTTATAATCTTCGACAAGATAACAACCTTGCGATGAAGCAAGATCAGTTTGCAATAGTTCCTTGGACCCGACAAGGCCCAAGGAAGGTGGAGAAGAAGGCATATGGAGGCGAGAGGTTTTAGGAGCATATTAATTAAGAATGTCGCTCAACCCAAGAATGTCGAGGTGCTTCTCGATGTGGGATGACATGTCAGAGTGGTCGATAGGGGAGGTGACATACTCAGTTCCCGGAGGTGCGTTGTCAGCTTTTGAGGAAAGCGACTTCATCTTCTTCTTCAACTTCTTCATCTTAAGCGAAGGAAGGTCCGCAGTGACCTTGCCCTCTTGCGTACTTTTTGGCCTTGTTTGCTCAAGGAATCAAGACAAGACAACAATGCTCGCTTGGTTGACTTCCTCGGCAGATTTTGACATCGCATGCGATTTTAAAAGGCATGACTCAAAGACCAGCCACCCCTCTATTTATAGAGTTCAGCATGCATCTATCAGTCGCGAGTAACCCAGATACTCGTTATTGTTGCTTGCCGAATAAGTGTTGGATGTTTCTTTCTGAGCTCTTGCATCACTTGAAAGGAGCGAGGATTGTGTAAAACCAATATTTGTCGAGGGTGGACCCTCCCCGAGCCAGGTCAAGAAGAGTCAAAGTCAACAAGTCAAGACAGAAGTCAGAGTCAACATGCAAGATAGTAGAAGGCCTGCGTGAGTATGGCGAACTCCCCTCGCACACTCGCTAGGTAGATGGTTAGATCGATTACTCTCCCGGCCGAGTGAGCTCCCCCAAGAAGTCGCCTACTCACCGGGAGTGGGGCTATAAATAAGACACCCCTACCTTTGGATTTATCTATAAATAGGACCTCAGGGGTACGAGGAGATGGACTTCGAAATCTCTCAAAAGATCTCGACCAGCTCATTTCTTAGACTTTGAGTTGAGCCTTTGGATACTTTCTTCAGAGAGACGGGTTGCAAGCTAGCGACAATCCATCTTAGTCACCGCCCAGACTTAGTCCCTAGCTAGAATCTATCTCGTACCCTACTCGGCTATTTCTAGTTATGGATGGGAAACTTCTTCTAAGCATCCGGGTACGTGGTGGGACCTCTCTGTCGCAGTACCTAAGGTCCTTTTTGTTCTCTATCTATTTTTTAATCCTAGCCCATTTGCCGTCGAGCCCGATCGCTGAACCAGTAACCTTAGACTTCCTTGATTAGAATTTTGGAGTAGGGATTTTCCCGGCTTCAATACTATGAATGATGAACTTAAACAATTTGAATGTAATAAGGTTTGGAAACTTGTAGTGACCTTTAGATCATCCTGTTGCAGGAGTTAAATGGGTTGTAAAAAATAAACTAGATAGTGAGTCGAGAATCATTAGGAACAAGGCTAGTGATGCAGGCTCACGCGTTTGACAACAAATAGATCTACGGACTATCACGAATACCTCTCCACAATCCAAATCCTATATTCGCACAATCGCTCTACACGGTACCACGTTAATTAATTCTATCAACTATATGCTAGTGTATGGGTAGCAAAACCGATTAGGATCAAATAGAGGAGATAGGCCAATATTCTTTCCGGCTAAAACGACCTACCCGGTCCGAACGAGTAGTGTTTTACCAAAAGAGATCTACCAAATAAATACGATTCGGAAAAGGTAGATCTCTCCCAACAAAAGAAAACGAAGGTTCGCCAAGCCTTTCTCGAAATTAAAGGAAATTAGGAGGGACAACAAAAGCAATTGAAAGATCACCACGATATAATTTCTATTGCTATCAAAAAATCAACGCTAAGAATCTACCACCACAAGAATTAATCTAGGAAGAGAAACACACAATCGGTAAAAAGGATTCGTTACCCTATCGGAATGGATGATTCTGATTTCTATACTTGGATCGTTCTTCAACGGCTCCGCCGGAGTCACGCCGGTTGGAGAGAAACTTGTACGCCTTCGTCGCGTCATGCCGGAGTTGGAATCCACAAAGGAAATCTTTGCCTTGGCCGATTTATTCAAGGAGGTGGGTTGAATGGTTGCTTCATTGGAGGTCGGTTTTGAGGAAGAAAAGGAGTAGGAGAGGGTTGTTAAGGTGAGAAAAGAGGAGGGAAAGAGGGGAAGAGTCTTGTAGATGAATTCCACAAGGAGGAGAGGGAGGAGGGTGGCCGAAATTGCCAAGGAAGAGGGGGAAAGAGGGATGGACGAATTTTGCCAAGTTGGGAGGAGGATCTCAAAAGATCTTTAGAGGGATTATTTTCTTATTCTTCTACTCTCTAATCAATCCTTCATAACATGGATATATATAGACTACACCACTCAATCTCCCTCAATTCAAAATTCAAATTGAAAATATGATGGTTATATGCACCAATCATAGCACATGAAATGAATTAATTAAAACAACACATGATGGTTATAAGCACCCATCATTACACATGAAATGAAAATTAAAACAAGCATAAAAATGACTTAATAATTATTAATAATTATTAATAATTATTAATAAATTGGTTTGCGCCCCGGGAGGATATTTTGGCGACGCTCCACGTGGTCATCACGGCGCCGCAAATCTTTATTTGAAGGCGGAGAAAGTTCTTCTATAAGCGCATCATCACCGTCTTAAATATGTTTAGGGTCGTCGTCTCCATCAGCTTGGTTAGTGGTAAAAAGATACGCTCAAATTGAGCGGGTAGATTTTGATGAAAGCTTTGCACCCATAGTACGTCTTGAAGTAGTTAGAATTATTCTTGCATTTGCTAGTTTTAAGAGATTTAAATTATTTCAAATGGGTGTTAAAACTGTATTTTTAAAAGGGTATATTAAGGAAGAAGTTTATGTAGAACACACCCTGACTTTGTTAAAGAAAAATTTCATGATCTTGTTTATAAGTTAGAAAAAAATGCTTAATGGTTTAAAATAAGCGCCACGTGCATGGTATGAAAGATTAACATTATATTTATTAAACAATGATTATAAAATGGGTAGTGCAGGTAGCACACTAAAAGTCTTTAGTTTCAAGGGTAGCTAAACACTTAGAGGGGGTGAATAGGTTTTTTGTCTCTTTTGGGATTTCCTTCTTTTATGTGAATTGTGAGTTAGTTGTTAACAGCTTTGAGGACACACCACAAAGCACACACAAGGTCCCCAGATTATCGGTACATCCACTGTTACTCCCAGCTCTCTAATAGTGTGTTAGATAATGCACTTCTCTAAATCTCGGCTCCTTAGAGCTTATAACACAGATCCCTTGGGACCTCTTAGTCTCCTCCAAGACTTACCTCTGGTACAAAGCCCTACCTTAGAGCAAGCTTGCTCCTACAACTCAGTGATCAGCAGATCACCTACCTCAGACTAAATAAATAGTCCTACACTCAGGCTAGGAGGATATCCCTACACTCAGGCTAGGAGGATATCCCTACACTCAGAAAGTAAAACTCTCCTACTGCTCAGATCTAAACTAGATCATACCTCAGGAACACAGGCCCTACAACTCAGATCCACAACTGGATCCTACCTCAGCCTTTATAGAATAGGCCTACACTCAGATCTGTTTTGATCCTATAAAAAAGAAAGGGTTTTGTTGTTGGTGATTTGACACTAGAGAAATTCTCCGAGTCCTGCTTCCTGAGCTGAGCAAATCCCAGCCCTAACTTCTTTTCAACAACAAGGATAAAGATCTTCAAAAAGCTGCTGCTTGTGCTGGAAGAAACTCAGAAACCAAGTTTCTGATCTTGCTGATGAAGACAATGAATCGACAGTTCTTTATACTCTTTAATCATCTAACCTTGACTGTAGAAATCTGAAGGCTCTGCTTAGTCTTCTTTCTTAGAAAGCTTTACTGACCTTGATGTAGCTGGTGAAAACTACGACAACAAACTGTAAGAACTTTTAGTTTAGCGGGTTTGAAACTTCAGCTTCAAGCTCTACAACAATGGCGAGGAAGAAGACAATGAAGTTCCACCTCTTTGCAAAAATGAGAAAACCCTAAAAGTTGTCTTTACATCCGCTGAACTAATCCTTTTTATCTTTTGTCGTCCAACGGATATTTGATCTGTGGGCCCCACTAAAGTTGTTGGCTGCAACTTTGCTTTTATAGGAAAAGTCATACATTTGGCCTACGCAACCATTTGTCGTGCATTATAGCTTTCCCGCAACTAATTTGAATTATGTTGACTTTTATTGACATCAGCATCTGTGGACTAGGCCATTTTCTCAGTTTCATCCCAGGCATTGAGTGCGTCGAGTGAACTGGCTTCACTCAACAAATCTGGACTTAGCCAATTTCTTCTGCACTGTCAGGCATTGAGTGCGTTGAGTGAACTGGCTTCACTCAACAAATCTGGACCAATTTATTTTGCACTACCAAGCGTTGAGTGCGTTGAGTGAATAGCCTTCACTCTATGCTTTTATCCTTGGACAATCTTTATACTGTTTAAGCTTTGAGTGCATTTAGTGAGCTTCCTAGACTTAGCCATTTCAAAGACTGCCTGCCTTTATGTTGAGGCGTTGAGTGAACTGGGTTCACTCAATGCTTTTGTACTTAGCCGCAAGTTTCTTTATAAATGTGTTGAGTGAGCCTTCATCACTCAACGCTTCTACCTTTTCCTGTCTTCTTGTTGATGAGGCATTGAGTGAACTTCCTTCACTCAACGCTTCTGTACTTAGCCAATTTTCTTGATGAGCTTGCGTTGAGTGAGCCGTCCTCACTCAACGCATCTGGACTTAGACAGAATTTTTTGTCTATCTCTCTTTAGGCTTTGACTGATCATTGCTCTGTCAATGCCTTCTTCTTTCGCATTGAGTGAGCTGTCCTCACTTAATGATTCTGAACTTAGTCGATTTTTCTTCTTTCCAATGCTAAGGCTGTTACAGACTTTGCTTTATTTGACGCCTCTTATTATATGGCGTTGAGTGAACTGCCTTCACTCAACGCCTGTGGACTTAGCCGCATTTCTGGCTTGCAAACTGCTGGGCTTTGACTGTCCATACCTTACTCAGCGCTTTTTAGAATCTGGCATTGAGTGAACTGTCTTCACTCAGTGGCTGTAAACTTAGATAGATTTTTCCGTCTTTCCAGCATCCTTCCTTGGCATCTAGCATTTAGTGAACTAACTTCACTCAACGCATGTTAACTTAGATAGATTCTATCTCTCCACCTTTCTACCTTATGACCACCTGTCACAATCACTTAAACAACTTGTCTAAACAAATTCCATGGAACATCCTTCACATGATGAGCTTGAACAACATCAAATACAACTATGCTCTTAGTGTTTATGGAGATGCTTCTTCAAATCAAATCTAGGGAACATTGAGGGAAATTTTCCCAACAATCTCCCCCTATTTGAAGAAGGCAGAACACCCAACAATCCTATGAAGCATTTTCTCATAAAGTGTATAAATTCACAAGTAGCTGTAAGCCTTCTCATACCACTTGAAAATTTGAAGCATCTTACAGCACTCCACGTAACACTTAAGTGGAGGACTTTCCTCAAACCACTTGAGGGTGGAAACATAATATACAATGGCTCAACATTGCCCTCTTTATATTACTTGAATGTTTTCAAGTAACATGCACTCACTTAACATGACCTGGTCATGTCAATACTGCTTCCACATCTCCCCCTGGGCATGCAATCTCCCCTTATCTGGCAAGTAATGCTCTACTCAGTATTCTACTCAGTAAGCTCTACTCCTTCCCCTTTAGGGTTAAGGGTATTACCTACCTCTCCCCCTTTCCGTCTTCTTCAAAAAAGCATTTCCTAATAAGAGAGGTGATAGGATTAAGGGAGAAATTTACTCTTGATCCTAGCCAACATCTTGTGTTGATGCCACTTAATAAATTATCCTAGTGATCAAACTTCTTGACTAGATGTCATTCCTTTTGTGTTGATACCACTGATACAACACATTACTATAGCCACTTGACTCTGGAGTGGTCCATTGATCCACTTGAGTCAGTTGCTATCAGTTTCCCACTTGAGCTAATGTCATTCCTCATACCCTAGAAAACTTCTACAAAATGCAGTTGTAGCCAAGCAGGTACTTGATTTTCTTCTTCTCCCGTAGCAGTATGTCTTTTTTGCAGCAACAGTGACTTCACAGCTGCAGCCATCCACTATGGTTGATCTCCCCCTCAGACTTTGCATAGTCCTGAGGACCTGCTGATTAGTAGTGACAATCTTTGATTCACTAATGCAACTACTGGTTTCCACTTAACAGGAAGCTGAGCTTGTTCCTGCAACTTGCTGGATTAGCTCCCCCTCAATTGGATCATCTGTTATCTTCTCTTCACTAGACACTTGAGTCCATATTAGTCTTGATACCACTTGGCATCACTTGAGAGTCTTGATGTCAAATGATAGACTTGACCATCTTGATACCACTTTGGAGACTTATCTATCTGCAAGAAAGTTGAATCATGCAATAAAAAATAATTAGGAGCAACTGAAGTTATATTAAGTTCAACATACCCAACTAAAATTTGAAGGAGTTGAACTTGACTTCATCTTGTTGCTTAGTAAAGATGTCTTCCACTAGCTTGATTGTGGGGACAAACTCAAGATAGATGTCTTCCTTTTCTACATGCTCCCTAATAAAATGATACCTAAACTCAATATGCTTAGTCTTGTTGTGAAAGATAGGATTCCTAGAAATTGAGATTGCACTAGTAGAATCATAGAATATGGGGATTCTACTTATTTGAAGGTTATAGTCATGGAGTTGATGTTGGATCCACAATAACTGTGCACAGCAGCAACCTGCTGAGATATACTTAGACTCGGCTATTTAGATAGTAACATTGGTCTGCTTCTTGCTACTCTAAGACACTAGTCTTCCTCCTAAGAACTAGCAGGTGACTAGAGTGCTCTTCTTGTCCTCTTTCAAGCCTGCAAAATCTGCATCTGAATAGCACGTTAGTTCAAAATCCCTATTTATAGGGTACTAGAGGCCAAGATCTGGTGTGACCTTAAGATACCTCAAAATACTCTTTGTAGTAGAGTTGTGTAATTCTTTAGGGCTTGTCTGATACATAGCAGAAACACATGTAGCATACATGTTGTCTGGCCTACTAGCACTAAGATATAGAAGGGAGCCAATTATCCCTCTATACAAAGTTTCATTAATAGGTTTCCCTGCCTCAACTTTGTCTATAAGCATACTTGACCCCATGGGAGTTTTCATGGTGGAAGCATTCTCCATACCAAACTTTTTGATCAACTCCCTGGTGAACTTAGATTGTGAGATGGACAATCCATCTTAAGTTTTCCTTACTTGGAGGCCCAAGAAGTCATTTAGCTCACCCATACTGCTAATCTCAAACTTCTCTTGCATATATTTGGCAAACTTCCTGCAAAAGTTGTCATCATTAGACCCAAAATTATGTCATCCATATAAATTTGGACTAGGATGATCTTGCCCTTAGATTCCCTTAGGAATAGGATCTTGTCTATCTTCTCCCTTGAGAATTTGTTCTCAATGAGTAAGCTAGAAAATGTCTCATACCATGCTCTAGGGGCTTGCTTAACCCATATAGAGCTTTCCTAAGTCTATAAACAAATTGTAGTGAGTTAGAATCAATAAACCTGGTGGTTGTTCAACATAGACTTCTTCCATTAAGTCACCATTCAGGAAGGCTGACTTCGCATCCATCTGATAGACTTTAAATCCTTTGTATGCAGCATATGCAAGAAAGATTTGGATGGCTTCCAATCTTGCTATATGGTCAAAGGTTTGATCAAAGTAAATACCTTCTTCTTATCTATACCCCTTAGTTACTAGCCTAGCCTTGTTATTGATTATAATGTCATTTACATCAAGTTTATTCCTGTAAATCCACTTGACTCCAATGACATTATGTCCTTGTGTTCTAGGAACCAGCTTCTAGACCTTGCACCTCTTAAACTAGTTTAATTTCTCTTACATAGCTACAATGTAGAACTGATCTTTGTTGGCCTCTTCAAATCTCTTGGGCTCAACCTGTAAAAGGAAACTTGCATACATCATTGTATTAAGGCACTTACTTCTTGTCACCACTCCTTGGCTTGCATCATCAATAATCTAGTGTCTTGGATGATCTCTCAGATGCCTTAGAGTTGGAGGCATTCTTCTTTCAACATCAACTTCTTGCTAATCTTCATCCACTTCAAGTGTGTCTTGCCCTTCTTCTGGAATATCCACTCCATCTTGGACTAATGGAGCAACATCTTTAATGGTTAGCTTGTCCATCATCAGCTCTATACCTGCAGTACAAGAAGAGGAGCTTGGCAGATCACTATTAATCATAGTTGACTCATCAAAAACTACATTAACAGAATCTTCTACAACTTTACTTTCCAAGTTATAGATCCTATATACCTCACTATGGTTATTGTACCCAACAAAAATCCTATCATAGGACTTGGCAGCAAACTTAGTTCTATAGGATTTCCCATTATTCAACACATAGCACTTGCAACCAAAGATCCTGAGATAAGCCAGGTTTGGTTTTTTGTCCTTCATAATCTCATAGGGAGTCTTCTTGTGGCTCTTAGTGATAAAGGCTCTATTAAGGACATGACATGCAGTATGAAGAAATTAATCCCTGATTTCAATTCTTTAATAGGGACCCTTTTATGTTGATGATATTTGTGACCTTAGAACATATATTAACTCATATTTCATTTTCAATCATATCAATTGTGATTATGAGAAATTCCGGGATCAATGATTCGACCATGCAAAATAGAAAGACTTTTTCTTTGGTAAAAGAACAGATGACTCGGTTCACAGCAGGATTAACCGCGTTTTATATGTTTCGGATGTACTTACTGACCTTTTAACTGCCTCAGCCCAAAAATATTCTGGGAGAGATGTGTCATTCAACAAGGTCCTTCCATACTCTACGAGAGTTCTATTTTTCCTCTCAATAATCCTATTTTGTTGGGGTATTCTTGGAGAAGCAAATTCTTGATGAATCCCTTGATCTTCACAGAACCTTGTCAAGCTTTCATACTATAAATCAGTCCCATGGTCACTTCTGATTTTGAAAACAGTACTATTTAACTCATTCTAAATCTGCTTGACAAAGGTCTTGAAGACATCATGGGTTTCATACTTTTTCTTAAGAAAGAAAACCCAAAAAAACCTAGAATAGTCATCAACCACCACACGGGTAGACTTTCCTACCAATACTATGAACTGTCATAGGACCAAACAAGTCTATATGCAGGAGGTATAAACACCTCACAAAGTCTTTGGTTCCAATGCCCTTGAAGGAAGCTTTGGTTTGCTTGCCCTTTTGACAAGCTGAACAAATGTCTTTATTGGTGCATTTCATCTTGGGACCATTCCTAACTAGCTCTTCACTAAAGAACTTGCCAATAGTCTTATAATTTAAATGAGTTAGTCTCTTGTGTCATTGTAAACAATATGAGACTTTCTTATTTGCAACTAGATAAATAGGAGAGTCTTTATTTAGTTAAAGGAAATTTAAGCAATAAACATTTCCACTCCTAGTGTCTGTCAAGATGACCTCTTGGTCACTTGACCTCTTAATTTGGCATTGATCCTTGTGGAAAGAAATGTCATAACCAAGTTTACAGAGTTGGTTTATGCTTATGAGATTATGTTATAACCCTTCAACATAAGCCACTTTTGAGATTGTGGCTATTCCATTTGTAATCTTACCATAGCCTCTTGTCACTCCTCTATCTGAACCACCAAAGATAACTTTGGGTCCATCCTTCACTAGAGTGTACTCCTTTAAGTTGCTCTTTTTCAAGTCATGTTCTTGGAATAACCACTGTCCAAGTACCATATAGGGGTATGGGCACTTGGGCTAACCTGTAGCACATAATTTATCTTATCTTAGGACCCCAATAATTATTGGGTCCTAGGTTCTGATTTGCCTGAAAATAAACATGTCTTCCTATAGATTTTCTGACAGGAAGACTAAAACTAGCTCTCGGAACAGTAGGATTGTGCCAGCAATCTAAGGCAAATCACCCCACTTTCCCATAGCACCAGCACTCATGAAAGTTGTATCATCTTTTTTGAGCAGGTCCTACAGTATGGTTAACTGCTGACTGAACAAAAGGAAGAGGTGCGACTGCTTTCTTCAAGTTCTTTTTAGCAAGGATCTGACTGAAGGTGAGCCTTCCAGTAGTATTTCTTGGTTGGCTCTGGCTGGCATTTGTTGCAATCTTCTTTATAGATGACATGTTGAGTATAGCATCAAAGATAACTATATTTGGCCTGCTCACAAACATACCCATGGTTTTGACCTTTGCTGGATGGGCTTGAGTGAAGGTTACTGCCTTGTTCTTGAGAGTGGGGGCTGGGGTACCAATAACAAGTTGTCCAAGATGTTCCATTTAAATTTCCTTATGGGGAGCCTTAAAGGAACTCATTCCCTATTATACCTTCCACCATAGTTGTGAACATCTTTGTTCACACTAGTGGATCTACCATTCATCCAGTGACCATAGATGCTTTCTTATCATACCTGTTTGAAAGCAACATCACCTTCTTAAAAGGGATGGGAGGCTTAGAAGCCAGAGGCTAGACTGGAGCTTTCTCTTTCCCTTTGGAAGGGGCAAATCTAGTTTTTCCCTTAAACCCCAACCCCTTCTTACCCTTTTGAGAGGAGAAGGAGTCTATCAAGAAAAACATAGAATTGGGCTTATAGTAACTAGCCATAATTCTCTCTCCCTCTAGATCTTATCTTTAAGATCTCTAATGAGACTATTCTTATACTTGATGGTGCCAATATTGATGAGAGTAATGTTTCTGAGTTGGCTGACTTCCCTAGCCTTCTAATCCAGCAAGGATACTTTCTCAGCATACTGGGAAGAAGCTAGCTAAAGGGTGTCTATCTCCTCAGTCTACTTCTTAGTCAACTTCTTACGTTTCATCATGAATTTCACCATATATGTCAATCAATTATTTGACATCTTCTTCAGATTCAGAGCACTCTTCACCACTGGATGAAGATGCACTAGATTGGGACTAGTCTCATAGCCAGACTTAGAAGAAGAACTATATAGAGAATGTACCTTCTCTGGACCAGGCTGTTCCTGGCTGGGTTCTTCATCAGACATTGCCATCAGCCCATAACAACTGTAGGCATCTTCATCCTCAACATCCACCTCTGAGTCACAGTATGAATGTGATAGAGGGGCCATGTTACTTATCCTAGCATTAGGATAGACTTCAGCTTCATCTGCCATTGCAGCTAGCATCTCAATGAAGGCTTCTTCTTCTTCAGAGTCTGAAATAGATTAGTCACTCTCACTCCATCTCTTTTCCTTCTTTACAATGAAGGTCTTCTCCTTCTTGACCTTGTGCTGGTGGACCTTTTTCTCACCAATCTCTCTTCTTTTGACTAGGCAGCCAGCTATCACATGCCCAGGTTTGCTACAGCAGTAGCAAACAACTTTAGTGGAAACATGTTTACTTGTTTTTGAGTCATACTTATCTCCCTTGGAGTGGTTCTTCCTATGATGAGAGGAGGAAGGTCTGCTCCTCCACTGCTTCCTCTTCAACAGATTCTGAAACTTCCTAGAGAAGGCAGCAAAGTCTTCATCAGACATGTTGTAGTCTAATTAGCTTGGCCCTATGCTATCTGAATCAGCAGGCCTTCTTAGAGGAGAGGGAATCCTATCCTTGCTCTTCCTGGTGCTATCTGCTCAGAAGGCAAATGATTTTCCTTAACATGGGATTTGCTCAGGGTTTCCTCCTCTTTCTTAGCAGCCAGCTACATCTCATAAGAGAGCAGCTTTCCAAACAGTGTATGAGGTAGAGTATAAGCTAGCTTTGCCACCTCTCTGATGGAACATATCTTGGTGTCCCAATCTCTAGTTAGAGACCTTAGGAACTTATCATTAAGCTCATAATGGCTGAAGACTCACCCATAAGTCCTCAGCTCATTTACTATTCGGAAAAATCTTTCATAGCAATAAGCTATGTTCTCTCCTTTGGACTGCCTGAAAGCCTCATACTCCCGGTTGAGCATGGACTTCCTGTTATCTCTGACCTCTTTAGTTCCCTCCATGTAGACCACCAAAGTGTGCCATATATCCTTGGAGGTCTGGCAATGAGTTAGATTCGGTAAGGCTGAGTCATCTATGGCACTAACAATGATGTTATATTCCCTCTTATCCATGGTTGTAAAGATGACCTCATCCTTAGTCATCTCTGAATATTTCTTTGGTGTCTTGACTATTGCATCTAGAACTGTGATCTTCATAGGGATGAAAGGACCCTCTTTTATAGTGATAAAGATCATTGGGTCAAATTCTTCCATGAACAGTCTGACCCTTTCCTTTCAGATTCCAAAACTCTCCTTTTTGCAGATAGGAAGTTTCATGGAACCTAGATCCTTATGGTTCTCTCCTGAACCAATAATTATACTTCTTTTAGCTACCCTTCTAGATCTACTCAAATTGTTAAGTCCTTCTTGAGCAACCTCCCTTTGATACCATTTGAAAGTCATTTGTTTCAAGGCTAGCTAAACACCTAGAGGGGGTGAATAGGTTTTTGGTCTCTTTTGGGATTTCCTTCTTTTATGTGAGTTGTGAGTTAATTGTTAGCACTTTCAAGATACACCACAAAGCACACACAAGGTTTATAGTGGTTCTCCAGATTATGGGTACATCCACTGTCTCTCCCGCCTCTCTAACAGTATGTTAGATACGACACTTCTCCAAATCTCGGCTCCTTAAAGCTTATAACATAGATCCCTCAGGATCACTCCGTCTCCTCCAAGACTTACCTCGGGCACAAAGCCCTAACTCAAAATAAGTGAGCTCTTACAACTCAATGATAAGCAGATCTCCAACCTCAAACTAAATCAATAGTCCTACACTCAGGCTAAGAGGATAGCCCTACACTCAGAGAGTAAAACTCTCCTACAGTTAGATATGAACCAGATACTACCTTAGCCATATAGGCCCTACAACTTAGATCCACAACTAGATCCTACCTCATCCTTTACAGAATAGGCCTACACTCAGATCTGTTAAGATCCTACAGAAAAGAAAGGGTTTTTTTGTTGGTGATTTGACTCCAGAGAGGTTCTATGAGTCCTACTTCCTGAGTTGAGAAAATCCCAGCCCTAACTTCTTCTTAGCAAAAAGGATAAAGATCTTCAGAAGGTTGCTTCTTGTGCTGGAAGAAACTCAGAAATCAAGTTCCTGATCTTGCTGATGAAGATAATGAATTGACAGTTCTTAATACTCTTCAATCTACTAACCTTGACAACAGAAATCTGAAGGCTCTACTTAGTCTTCTTTCTCAGAAAGCTTAATGACCTTGCTGTAGCAGGTGAAAATTGATATAGCTAACTGTAAGAACTTTTAGTTTAGTGGGTTTGAAACTTCAGGTTCAAGCTCTGCAACAATGGCGAGGAAGAAGACGATGAAGTTCCGCCTCTTTGCGAAAATGAGAAAACCCTAAAAGTTGTCTTTACATCTGCTGAACTTATCCCTTTTATTTTCCGTCGCCCAATGGCTATTTGAATAATGGGCCCCACTAAAGTTGTTGGCGGCAACTTTGCTTTTACAGGAAAAGTCATACAGTAGGCCAGTAGTGCCATTTGTCGCGTACTATAGCTTTCCCGCAACTAATTTGAATTTTGTTGACTTTGGCTGACGTCAGCATCTGTGGACTTAGCCATTTTCACAGTTTCATCCTAGGCATTGAGTACGTTGAGTGAACTGGCTTCACTCAATGAATCTAGACTTAGCCAATTTCTTCTGCCCTGCCAGGTGTTGAGTGCGTGGAGGAAACTGGCTTCACTCAACGAATCTGGACTTAGCCAATTTCTTCTGTACTGCCAGGTGTTGAGTACATTGAGTGAATAGCCTTCACTCAACGCTTTTTTCTTTGGAAAATATTTCTACTGTTTAAGTGTTGAGTGCATTGAGTGCGTTGAGTGAGCTTTCATCACTCACCGCTTCAGGACTTAGCCATTTCATTGACTGCCTGCCTTTATGCTGAGGCAACGAGTGAACTGGCTTTGCTCAATGCTTCTGTACTTAGCCGTAACATTCTTTATGAATGCACTGAGTGAGCCTTCATCACTCAACGCTTCTGCCTTTGCATGGCTTCTTGTTGATGAGGCGTTGAGTGAATTTCCTTCACTCAACGCTTCTGTACTTAGCCAAATTTTTTGATGAGCTTGCGTTGAGTGAGCTTTCCTCACTCAACGTATCTGGACTTAGACAGAATTGTTTGTCTATCTCTCTTTAGGCTTTGACTGATCATTGCTCTGTCGATGCCTTCTTCTTTAGTGTTGAGTGAGCTATCCTCACTCAATGATTCTGGACTTAGTCAATTTTTCTGCTTGCCAATGCTGAGGCTTTGACAGACTCAGCTTTATTTGATGCCTCTTGTTATATGGAATTGAGTGAACTACCTTCACTTAACGCTTATGGACTTAGCCGCATTTTTGTCTTGCAAACTACTGGGCTTTGACTGTCCACACCTTACTCAGTGCTTCTTGGAATTTTGCATTGAGTGAACTGTCTTCGCTCAATGCTTGTGGATTTTGATAGATTTTTCTGTCTTTCAAGCAAAAGTCCAAAATCTGCGCATCGCGGTGCGCTAAAACGGTCAAAGTGTCTATATTCGTCGTTAGGCCTCTAATTGTGATGCAACGAGTTCTGACATACTCGTATTGACTATACGAGGCCACAAAGACTGATAGAACTCAAATTGCAGTTCTCTAGGCCGACATACAAAATCTTGCTCTCGTGATGTTTTACGAGAAGTTTTCTTATCCACCATTTGACCTCAGGGTTCAACGGAACGAGTTCCGGCGCGCTCGTATTGACAATACGAAGCCACGGGAACTAACAGAACTCAAATCGGAGTTCTCTAGCTCTATTTGCTGCTTAGGGTTGCCTTCTACCGAGTCACGAGTAGGGGTTCGGGTAACTTTTATTGGGCCCACTAGGGCTCTGGTGGCCGAATAAAAGTCGGGATGTTACAATATAATAAAAATAAAACGATTTTTGTCCCTGAACATTTGCTTGAAGTAGGGACAAAATGAGTGACATACCTGGGGAAAGAACTCTAGGTGTTTTTCTCAGACGAGTGTCTCTGGTTCCCAAGTGTACTCATCTCGTCTGTGATTTGAACAAAATATCTTGACCATTGGGATGGCCTTGTTACGTTGGTTCTTCACTTTATGATCTACAACTCTGATTGGTTCAAGCTAGACGGATCTATCTGACTACAGTTGCACTAGCGGTGTAGGTATATGCTGCTCTTGTTGCTGGAGAACTTATCTCAAGGAAGAGACATGAAACACATCATGAAGATTTCCTAATTCTGGGGGCAAGGCTAATCGATAGGCAACAGGGCCAACACGCTCTATCACCTGATAGGGGCCCAAATAACGGGGATCTAGCTTCTACTTTCTCAACTGGGAGACACCATGCATGGGTTTAATTTTTAGAAACACCATTTACCCCACGCAGAACTCCACCGATCGGTGTCGCGCATCATAATACTTGGCTTGCCGTCTCCGGTCCTCCCACATCCATTCCTGGATTAGCTGTATCGTTGTCGTAGTGTCGTCAATATAAGCCACTCCTAAGGCTTCTGGGTCCTCTTCCTGAGCCCATGTCAATGGGGTTTGGCAACACCTCCCATATAATGCTTTGTACGGAGCCATCTTGATGCTAGTCTGGTAGTTGTTATTGTAATAAAACTAAACTAGAGATAACAGTTGCTCCCATGGCTCATTGTGTTCCACTATGCAGAGTCGAAGTAGATCCTCCATCGCCTGATTTGCCCTTTTCGTTTGTCTATCTGTTTGCGGGTGGAAGGCAGTGCTAAAGTCTAACTTGGTCCCCAAGTATGCCTGCAATTGTCTCAATTCCTTGGATGTGAATCGCCTGTCACGATCTGACATAATGGACTTCGACACTCCCTTGAAACCTACTACTTGTTCTATGAATATTATGGCCAGAATATCAACTCCGTCTCCCTGTCGGTTTGGAATGAACCGCGCTACCTTGGTATGTCGATCCACAACTACCCATATGGAGTCGTTTCCAGCACGGGATTGAGGTAGGACGTGGACAAAGTCCATGGAAATATCCTCAAATTTACATTCGGGTATTGGCAGGGGCTGCATTAGGCCCCCCGGGAAAAGACATTTAGCTTTAACCCTTTGATAGGTCTGGCATTGTGCTACAAAGTTGGTGACGTCTCTTTTTATTCTAGGTCTGTAGATGGTCCTATGTAGATTGACATACATTTTTACCACACTAGTTTGGATGGAATACCTCGACTGGTACGCTTCTTACAGAATCTCTTCACGAATTCCCTCGGTAGAGGGAATAAATATACGGTGCCTGAACTGCAAAATCCCATCGTGTAGATTAAACTCCTCTTGTGCCCTGCCTTGTAGAGATTGGATGATCGGAACTACCTCTGGATCAATCTTCTGGGACTCTCGTATCCGATCTCGGATGTTGCATTGGATCTCCATCCAATACAGTTGGGCATGGTATTCCTCTGGGTATCTTCGGGAAACCAGGGTAATTTCCAAGTTTATCAAAGACTGGAACATCTTTTTTGGAATTTGCTCCATCCAACTCCAACCTACCGACGGCTGGCATCTTAAAGCATCGGCAGCTCTATTAGCTTTCCCGGGGTGATATTTGAGAGCGAAGTCAAAATCGCATAGGAATTCTACCAATCGGTGTTGTCGAAGGTCCAACTCTTTCTCAGTGAAGATGTATTTGAGGCTCTTGTGGTCGGAGAAGATATCGCACCTTACTCGGTACAAGTAATGTCTCCAAATTTTAATGGCAAAGACGACATCGCCTAATTCTAGATCATGAGCCGCATAGTTCAACTCGTGCGGCTTTAACTAGCGAGATGCGTAAGCCACCACCTTGTCGTGCTGCATCAAAACAGCTCCTAATCCCTTCAAGGAGGCATCAGTGTAGATCTGGCATCCCTCAGTCCCTGTGGGGATTGTAAGGATTGGTGTAGAGGTCAGCTATTTCTTTAACTCAACAAACAATCTCATATTTTGGTGTCCATCGAAAGGTAACATCCTTCTTGGTAAGGGAGTTGAGGGGTAACTGTTGCGCGCTAGGGTTCGAAGAAAATAAACGCAACCGAACTAGCAACCCGATGAGGCAAGTATACCTATCGAATTGTAGCAAGGGGACACAAGTGTCGTATTGAAATCCGGGAACTGTTGGCTAAGCTTACTCACACGAACGCTATTATCTTATCGACGGAAAAACTAGGGTTTTAGAAAATCTAAGTGCAGGGGAGAAAGTAAAGCTATTCTAGAAAAAGAAACACTGCAATTAAGAGGGCTATTAAGTAAACAACTAAGCTAGAAAGGAAACTACTGCAGTTAATTAAAGAGCACAAGACAGGTGATTACTACGAAAGGTAGAAAATATGAAATGGAAATGCACCCGATCAAGATTCACCTCGGCTAAAGATGATTAAGAAAATGCGATAAAAATCTAAACTTAATAGGATAAGGGTCCTTGACCGTGGAGGTTCCTAAAGCTTGAACACGCTTCTCTCGAAGTCGTGCCCAACTGAGTTTAGGAAGGTCCGACCGACTCTCGTCTAAATCGGAGGCCTAAAACTCGCTTTACGCGGTGAACCCCACTATTGGATTTTACTCCAATCCGGGAGATTTGGACGTCTGCCTCTCTCGAGGGGTGCGTACAACTCCCTTTACTCTTGAATGCTCACTTCATTCTTTCGGCCTCTCGGCTAGCCCAGAATGAAAGCAAAGGCGGAGAGCATATATCGAAAATATACCTCCGACCCGTGATAAATCAAGAGTAATTCAAGGCCCTAACCTAAAAAGAAAAGATTAATTAAAACATCATAACATAATCGCTCTAACCTCGGATCATCAAGATCGAGTACAAGGAGGATTAGTTAATCATAATGGAGTGGAGGGGGGAAGATGAGTAGAAAAGCATAAGAAGAACACAAGCTAAACAAGAACACTTTTATTAATAAAAGGGCAAGTTACACTATTGAAAATTAAAGTTACAAGTGCATGAAAATTAAACCCTATTCTAGCCCTACATTAAGCACTAAGCAGGAAGAAAATTACATTAAAAGCTAGCACAAACTAAGATTAAACTAGGGTTAACCAAGAAGTACAAAGAGAGGGGGAGAGAGAGAGAGAAAAAGCATGAAAAAGGATCAAGAAACAAAGGGGCAGCACCTCCCCCACTCAACCAAAGCTTGCTGAAATGGGGAGGAGGGGGGCTCAATTTATAGATTTTTTCTCGGGTTGGTCACGCCCTCTGACACGCCCTAGGGGGGGCGTGTCAGGGGGCGTGACAGGTACGGATTTGACCTCGGGCTCTGGATTTTGGCGGGAGGGATGATTGCTTCGGTACGTCGGTGGTCACGCCCTGGGTCACGCCCGTGACAGGGGGGCGTGACAGGCATGTCATGTCCAAATCATTGGTCGGAAATCCGTCAGTCGCCGAAAAAGGAAGGTGTCACGCCCATGTCACGGGCGTGACATGGGGCGTGACAGTACTATTTACGTGCTGAGGCGGGAGGGCATTTAATGCGGCGGCAGCTTTGCGGCAGAGGGCGACACGCCCCTGGTCACGCCTAGTGACATGCCCAGGGAGGGCGTGACAGGGGGGCGTGACAGCGGTTTTGACCGTTTTCTGTCCCTTCCAGCAGGTGTCCTCGGGATCGGGTGACACGCCCTAGGTCACGCCCAGGGAGGGCGTGACAGGGGGGTGTGACAGGCCATTTTGGCAATTTTTCTGAAAACCTGCAAAAAGACAGGAAAAAGTTAGTGGCAATAAAATTTACATAAAAAGGATAAAAATAAACTAATAATAGACATAATTTGTACAATATAAAATATAAAATACGATAATAGTTTAGGCCACAAAACGTATTATCAGTAACGCAATCTTGGAGAAACCTTCTATGAACTTCCGGTAATACCCGACAAGACCAAGGAAGCTTCGGATATCTGTCGCAGTTCTGAGCGGTGGCAAGTTTTGTACTGCCTGGATTTTTGCCTGATCCACTGCTACTCCTTTTTTATTTATAGTATGTCCCAGGAATCCGACTTCTTCTAACCAGAACTCACACTTACTGAAATTGGCGAAGAAGGAGTGCTCTTGAAGTTTCAGTAGCACCATCTGCAGGTGTCTATTATGGTCTGCCTTGGTTCTTGAGTAGATCAAAATATTGTCAATGAAGACGATCACGAAGTGATCTAGGAAAGGTTCGAAGACTTTATTCATTAGATACATGGAGGCGTAGGGTGCGTTTGTGAGCCTAAAGGGCATCACCAGGAAATCGTAGAGACCATAATGGGAGCCTAAGGCAGTTTTGGGAATATCTTCCTCCCGGATTCGAAGCTGGTAGTAGCCTGATCTCAGGTCCATCTTGGAGAAAACAAATGCACCTTGTAACTAATCGAACAGTTTGTCGATCCTAGGAAGGGGGTATGTGTTTCGTATCGTAAGCTTATTTAACTTCCGGTAGTCTATACACAGACGTAATGTCCCGTCTTTCTTCTTTATGAAAAGTACTAGGGCTCCCCACGACGAGGAACTGGGGCGAACGAATCAAGCATTTATTAACTCCTGCAGTTGAATCTTTAACTCAGCTAGTTCTCTTGGGGCCATCTGGTAGGGTGCTCGGGACACTGGTCGAGCCCCGATCACGAGCTCTATCTGAAAGTCAACTTCTCGTTGTGGTGGCAATCCTTGGAGAGACTTAGGAAAAATGCCCGGGAAGTCGCGTACTACTGGGACCTTGGCGAGCACTTGATTTTTATCATCCATTTTGAAGAAAATAATGTACACATCATCAATCCGCCGGACCGATCTCATAATCTTCGAAGAATTCAAAATAATACGTGAGACAAAGGGTACACCTATTAACGTAATGTCCTGACCATTTAGGTTCTGCAGTCGGACCTCTCGTATTGAACAATTTATCTGTGCCTTGTGCTCGGCTAGCAAGTCCATTCCCAGTATAATATCAAATCTGGTTATTGCCAAGATTGTCGCATAGACTTAAAATTCCACGTCCCCTAGTATATCCTGAAATGAGCATTTCTCTCTTGACGTCATGTCTACTCCATCTAGTAGACGGATTTGTATAGACAGTCCAGACGAGCGGACAACATTCTCATTAGTCATAATAAAATCATGGGATACAAAGGAGTGTGTCG
The DNA here is from genome assembly GCA_039513925.1 of Platanthera zijinensis. NCBI lineage: Eukaryota > Viridiplantae > Streptophyta > Magnoliopsida > Asparagales > Orchidaceae > Platanthera > Platanthera zijinensis. The sequence goes on along the minus strand of CM077082.1, from coordinate 163,325,189 downwards.
CTCCAGTGTCGAAGAGGGTCTTGGCGGGGTGTCCTACCAACAGAATTCCTGACATAATAGGGAGTATATATATATAATATTCTAATATACAAGATATAGGTATACATATATATCTAGTATATCATAAGTAGCAGCATCTGATATATCTCTATCATCTAACATATATACCTATCACTACATCTGGGGCTGGTCCGTGCTCTAGATCTAGAGCATAGGCCTCCAGGGGCGCTGCTCGGCCCTGTTGGCCTCTCCTGCCAGCTCTTCCTCGGCGGACTCTCTGGCCCTGTCCACGTGTTGGCTGCCCACCCTGTATAGCTCCTAGTCCTGGCCTTCCTACTGCTTATGGGCAGAAGGCCCTCTTATGCCCTAGCGGCAGACCCAAGAAGAAGTTCCCTGCGAAGGGAACGTCACGTCGAGCTACTGGCGCGGGTTGTGGTGTTGGAGCTGGTCTGACGTCCTGCTGCAGTGCTGGGGGTGTTGGGGGTGCTGGGGGTGCTAGTGGGCGCCTATAAGGCTGTCTGCGGTGTCTCTATCTATGCTCTCTATCC